>JALIRY010000052.1:0-253181 GCA_026401215.1 Trichoderma erinaceum
CACCACGCCTTTGTCACGGCTCCCCCTTCTTCGGTCCCGGGGCATCCACGCCCACCCCCCCCCCCCCCCTCCCGCCGCCTTAATGCAGACCGAGGACGACTCCTCTGCAGGTTGCTCTGGCTTTGCCTCCGCCTCTGCTCCTACATTCTCTTCTGCTGCCGTCTCACACCCGTCTTCCGTGTCATCAGCATCAGCATCAGCATCAGCATCAGCATCAGCACCTGCCTCGACTCAGGCTCTCAGCGCAGCCTCTGACTCCGGACCACCGAACCCTCCCCCGAGCTTTGGCCAAGAACCAGCAATCTCTCCTCAACCTCTTGCGGCGGCATTCGAGACGGCATCTTCGCCCTTCTTTGCGGGCACTTTGCGCCAGGAGCACTCTGGACACCATTCGGCAGGCTTGCCGGTGCCATGGCATCTCGACAATAGCAACACTGGTCAAGCAGGCTCTCAGCCCCCAGCAAACTCGATTGGGGCCCTACCATCGCCAAAGAGACACCCGGGCTTAAGCCAGGCTGCAGCCGCAGGTTCAACATCCGCTGAAAGAGCCGGAAAGCGCCAGTCGCGCAGAAGCAAGCACGGCCAAGCGATGGGGTCGGTACCGGCCAAGAAGCCTCGCACGGGCGCCTCGCCTTCGAGGAGACTGGAAATGCTAAGCGATGCCATGTTTCCTCTGAGCTCCATGCAAGTGAATCGCGAAGATGCAGTCTCTCCTCTCTTCTTTTCCCATGCCCCTGCACGCCACTTCCCCCGTCCTCATAGCGTTCCTGTCTCTGATGTAGCTTCGGCCATTATAACACAAGCTCGCGAGGAGACTGCAGGGACTGTCACGACGCTGAAACTCCCAAGAGCTAGCGTTAGCTCCACAAATGCGGCCCTCTCCGGCAGCACACCGTCGTCCATGGATATGTCTGTACCGTCTCTGAGCCCGGATATGCGCAGCCTGCCCCCTAGCTTGCAGATGCTTCAGGGTGTCGGCGTTCTCGAGCTTCTCGAGCACGACGATAGGCCGACGTTTCTGGTTGATCTCGCCAACTCAGCAAACGCTAACCGCCCTGGCTTGCCGATCGTATACTATAATGGATCTTTGCGGGCTGCCGAGTCGATCCACAGTCTTTTGAACCCTGAGCAAGAAGACCCTGCGTCTCCCGATTTCCCGGAAAACTTTAATGAGTTCAGATCTTGGGCTATGGCTAGTGGGACTGAAACCTTGGACATGCCTTCATCGACTTATGAGTACGGAGGGATCACCTGGAATTGCACAACTTTAAGACGGCGATTTCGGTTCATTAGCGCAAGTGCTGCGTATCATGCAACGCGCCCGACATCGCCAATGGTGGAAGAAACAGTGGAAGAAGAGACCATCATGCTCGGGCAAGATATCAGTGCCCAACCTTTGTCGACGCCGGTTACCCCCGCTGTTGATATCCTCGAGCCGCCCGACTATTTTGGTAACGCTACTGTGAAGCCTCCGCTTGAGTCCATAGACACCACCCTTACAACTCCCGGAACTGGCACCATAGAGTCCATATATGATATGAACCGACGCCATCCGGATGATTTCACCAACCAGGTACTGCAATCACAACCGGTAAGATCGACCTTTGACTGGACTAAGATTCCGTACAACGACAACCTCCCAGAGCATATCAAATTGGCTAAGTCGATTGACTGGGGCTCTACACCTCTGGGGCCTATGAGCGAATGGAGTTACAATCTGAGAGGCATGACAAATTTAATAATGGCCAGCCCAAATCCAACCGCCATGTACTGGGGCCCTGAGTTTGTCAGTTTCTATAATGCTGCATATGTAGCTTTGGCCGGCAGTAAGCATCCAACCCTCATGGGCCAACGATATGCAGAAGGCTGGCACGAGATCAAGGACGAGTTCCTGCCCATCTTTAAAACGGCTTGGGACTCTGGTCAAGCAATAATGAAGCACGATAACCAGATCTTTATCAACAGACATGGATTTTTGGAAGAGACCTTCTTTTCGTGGTCCATCATTCCAATCCTTGGCGAAGAAGGCGAGGTGGTCGGTCTATACAACCCTTGTTTCGAAAACACTCGACGAAGAATGAACGAGCGCCGAATGCTTACCCTGCGAGAGATAGGAGAGCGAACGGCTTCAGCGGCTTCCATCAACGAATTTTGGCCGCAGTTGAGGAAAGGCCTGGCGTTTAACGAATATGACATTCCCTTCAGCATGGTCTACTCTGTTAGGGACGAACCCGAAAGCGAAGTGTCGTCGCTACACTCTGGTAGCTTTATCCATTCGCCCCAGCTCATTCTCGAGGGATCTCCTGGTGTCCCAGAAGGTCATGTCGCGGCCCCTCAAACCATAGATCTACGTACATCAGACGAAGGGTTTGCGCCGTATGTGCGACAATCTTTGGCGAGGGGTGGTGAACCTGTGGTGTTATCAGAAGATGATGGTACCCTGCCAAAGCATCTCATAGAAGGATTTGAATGGCGAGGTTTCGGGGAACCGTGTAGAACCATTGTCGTCTTCCCGGTCATCCCTACAAACACCGGCGAAGCTGTAACAGGTTTTATTGTGCTTGGGGTAAACCCGAGACGACCGTATAATGACGACTACAAGTTATTCATCCATCTTTTATCGCGGCAGCTAGCAACCTCTATGGCTTCCGTTCTCTTGTTTGAGGAAGAGATTCGGCGTGGCCAGCGAGCAGCACACCTCGCCCTGATGGATCGTCAAGAGCTCTCAGAAAAGCTCGAACAACGTACACAAGAAGCCAGCGAGTTGGAATCGAAATTCACGCGCATGGCTGAGTTTGCCCCGGTTGGAATGTTCATTGCCGACAATCTTGGCCATATCAACTACTGCAATGATATGTGGTGGCAGATCTCTCGCAACGCTCGATCCGAGCAAATAGGTACTGCCTGGATGGACAGCGTTCGAGTTGAAGATCGGCCTAGGCTAGAGGAGGCTTGGACACGCCTTTTGGAACAAAAAGTGACCATTTCATTGGAATTTCGATTCAACTGCAGCCAAGTCAGCGGAGATCATACTGTCGACACCTGGGTCCTGATGAGTGCCTTTCCAGAGAAGGGTCCCGACGGCAATTTGGCATCCATTTTTGGCTGCATTACAGATATTTCTTCCCAGAAGTGGGCTGAAAGGGTTCAGAGCGAAAGACGCGAAGAAGCTGTGGAGCTGAAACGCCAGCAAGAAAATTTCATCGACATTACGAGCCACGAAATGAGAAACCCTTTGTCGGCGATCCTTCAGTGTGTAGATCAAATCGCCAACAGCATTGCTTCGTTCACGGCCCACTCAGACAAAACAGAAGTAGACTCCCTCTTGGAATCTTGTCTTGATGCTGCCAATACCATCAACCTCTGCGCCAGTCACCAAAAGCGTATTGTTGACGATATTTTAACGCTGTCGAAGCTCGATTCTAATTTATTAGCTGTCACTCCTGTTGATGAGCAGCCAATAAAGGTCGTCCACCGTACGCTCAAGATGTTTGAGGCAGAGTTGATTGCGCACGACATAGCTTTCGAATTCCGCGTCGACAATAGCTTCGACACATATGGAGTCAACTGGGCAAAGCTGGATCCGTCACGACTGAGGCAAGTGCTGATCAACCTCATGACCAACGCTATCAAGTTCACCCAGGGTCGGGAGAAGCGTGCCATTATCGTGAGTATGTGCGCGACGAGAGATATCTCAGAGGTTACAAGCCAAGGGACGTTTTATTTTGAACGAAACGATGTACAGCGCACAGTCGGCATGAACATTGACAACGAAGAAGAGTGGGGCTCTGGTGAACGATTTAATATCCACTGCTCAGTGGAGGACACCGGCGCCGGCCTTGGTGATGAAGAAATGAAGGTCCTATTCCAACGCTTCCAACAAGCCACTCCCCGAACGCATGTGCAGTATGGTGGCTCTGGGCTGGGGCTATTCATCTCCAGGATCTTAACTGAAATGCAAGGTGGCCAGATCGGCGTCTCTTCACAGCGTGATGCTGGCAGCAAATTCAGCTTTTACATACAGAGCCGCAAATGCTTGAATCCTCCTTCTGAATATGAACATATCACGCCATTCAAGCTCGAACGAAAGATTCAAACGCCCGCTACCAGCAACCAACCCACGGGCGGCTCTGCGTCGCGAAGCCAGTCGGATGCCGGCCGCAATCCCCTCTTCGACGTTCTCATTGTTGAGGATAACATTGTCAATCAGAAGGTGCTACAGCGGCAGTTGCGTAATTACGGTAATAACACGTTCGTGGCCAACCACGGTAAAGAGGCACTTCAGACTCTGCAGAAATCAAGATTTTGGGCAGGTCAAGAGGCCGAAGGCGTTGATATATCAGTCATCCTTATGGACTTGGAGATGCCTGTAATGGACGGCATGACCTGCGCAAGAAAGATACGTGAACTCGAAAAGGAGGGGACAATTATCAAGCATATCCCCATCATTGCGGTCACGGCTTATGCGCGACCAGAACAAATCGAGAATGCAAAGGCTGCAGGAATTGTAAGTTTCATAGCCTCTCTTGTAATCATATCACTGTCTTTTTGACCATATCGCTAACCACTTGCTTCGTTTAGGACGATGTCATCTCCAAGCCATTCCGCATCCCCGAGCTCATTCCCAAAATTGAAGAACTGGTGGGCAAGTATCAGAGCCTTTCTGTGTCGGGCGACACATGAAGGCCGTGAACGGCACTACCTGCCCAGACAATGCCACCAATCATGCAGCGGTTTTTCTTTCCCTTGTTCCACTTTATAATACACATCTGTCTATTATGGACATGGCATATGTGAAAAGTTTGATCATTCTCATACCCGTCGCGTTTTTTAGATTTGCATATATACGGTTGCTAAGCGAGTTGTTCTGAGCCTGGGAGTTTCTGGTATTCATTTCTTCCTTCTCCCCCCTGTCTTAATTTCACTTTGGGATCTTCTTCTTCTTCTTCTTTTGTTTTTCTTTTTCAATTTGATGTCATATTTGGATACAATTGGCGGAGTCGGAAAAGGAAACAGCAAGCCAGGGATATCATTTTATTTTGTGTTTTTCAAGGTTATCGGCATACGCGAGGTGGCCTCCTCAGATACCAAGTTTGTTTTTTTTTCTTTAGACAAAGTCTTATTTGCACACGATTGCGAAAACATGATAGGATGGACGGGGACATAGATACACTAGAGCGTGTCCTGAGAGAGTGAGAAAGAAAGAGAGAGAGCAGTATTAACGGATTATATATATAAAGAGGTGATCCAGGAGGAGGATGTTAATAAGTATAACGCTAGAAAGGAAATACATACACGGAAATTTCCATCAAAGCTACATTGTTCATACTCTTGCAGGATTTTTCTAATTTTTGATCATTTGTGAGATACTTTTGGGTTGGGCTTTCACGGTAAAAGATAGCTGCGTACCTCGGTGAGGTTGAACTACTCCAGAAGTCGGTACGCGTAGAGGGCTGCGGCGTACTACCATGAATAATCGTGAATGGTGGAGTGACCAAATCTTGCTTCATTTAATATATTAAAACGACTCCTAGGGATACTTGCCCTTTGCTCTTCGCTTGTAAAGTAGACGCTTGTTTGAAATCATGCATGATTTTGTCATTCTCGGAGAGCTACGAGAATCTCATATACGTATACGAGTTCTCATAACATTATGCAACATATCGGTAGATAGGCAGGTGTGATCGCCATAGTAATATTCATACTAGCCTGGCCATCAATTATAATGTATGCAACTTGTATAAACGAGCATTATTTTTCTTTTTAGTAAGCTTCTTGTATACAACTGTATGCAATGGGTTAAAACCCTTGGGCTCCAAGAATTAGGCTCCAAGAATCAGGCAGTAAGAATAGTCCAAGCTTTCCGCCCCGCGCACTTCTTCGCCTTAGGTAAAGAATAGATAATAGGGGATGCACAATAAATCATGATTGTTAAAAGCACATGAATTGTGATCCGGGCTCTGAAGCTCTGGATCCTAACAAGGCAATAAAATCAAATTCTGGACCGGTCGTCTCACTCGCAAGGTAAAACATGCAAATAAGTACTTGAACAAAACCACTCTATATCTCGTAAGTGACTCTTCTTCTCATTGTGTCATCGTCAAAATTGTTGTTCATATTCTTTCAGCGTCTTCCGTCTTTTACAGCCTAATTCTTTGCACTAAACCTCATCTATATGCTATATATTGGTTGCATGTTAGGCGCGCGCTTAGATGAGGCTGTAGCAAACGTGAATGCGCAATGGATCTAGGCACATTTCTCGTAACTTGAACCTCATCAGTTCTGCTAATTTGCCTACAGATCTTCTGAGGATTAGTTGTTCCTCAAATAGGCAATGAAACATGAGTCCTGATCGCACCATTTCATCCGGCGCCTTTGGATCTGACGCTGCTATTCACCAAGGCGATATCCATCATGACGGTTCAGACACGTTGCCACTGCGACCGGATTATGCCGACTTCAACGCCTCTGAATTTGCTCATGATGTCACGGTCGATGTCGATTATTACCGTTCACACGGGCTGCCAGTGCAACGGGATTATTCCGACTTCAACGCGTTGAGATTTAACTCTCATATTCACAATGGCGATGTCAATTTTTATCCTTTAGACTTGCCGCCAGTGCTACAAGATGAGCCGCCAGTGCTACAAGATGATGCCGACTTCAACGCGTTAGGATATAATCATATCAACCCGGGCGATATCAATTATTATCCTTTAGACTTGCCGCCAGCGCAACAAGATGATGCCGACTTCAACGCGTTAGGATATAATCATATCAACCCGGGCGATATCAATTATCATCCCAACCTCTATGCCCAACTGGTCGCAAACAACTTGTATCTGTTTCAACAGCAGCAGAGACTTCAGTTAGACTTGCCGCCAGCGCAACAAGATTATGCCGGCTTCAACGGCTTTGGATTAGACACTCCTATTCACCAGGGCGATATTCATTTAAACGTACCGCTTCAACCCGTCTCTGAATTATCAGCTAACTACAATATCGCTGCTGTTGAACAACCAGAGGCTTTGACATCGGCCACAGACTCTGGCTACGCATCACTGCCAACTCATAATAAAAGAAGAAGAAGGTTTGTTCAAAACGCCGAAATGAATGAAAATCAACAGCTTCACACCGATGAATCTAATAACAACCATAAAACCCTCTTGGAAAATGAGGAGCCATCCATGGGTGACACTACCTCAGTATACACAACGGGCCCTGATATTCCACCATCGAAAAAGGATGCATATATCTCTCTGCTTGCGGACGATCTACTGAACAAGGCTTTCAAGGATAAACCAGATGAGGAAAGCTTAAGAAGGGTCCGAAAAGTCCTCCCTCTATATCTTAAGACGTTTGCTATGAAGGTGGGGTCGAGTGATTCGGCATTGATCTGTCGCGATATCATGGTTTTTGTGCGCAGATACAGACAGTTAGTGGGCTTATTATCATCATCACTGTTGCTGGAATGCTAATTTAATGAACAATGTAGCGAAATTTCCAATACCATGATACAGAGTTTTGTCACAGAGGCTGGCGTTCATTCTGACGGCTTCGATTTTGATCCCATCAGCAACTGGCACCCGGATACAGATAACTTGGAAGACCCCAATACTGCTCTTAATAAGAAGCCGGATGATGCCATGGATGATAATCATTTCAATGATCTTGACGAAGTAGATCGGGCCACTGACTCTCTGCCAGAGCTTTCTGGTTATAGAGACTTCATATCGCAGCACCCAGCGTTTGAATGGCTGTTACAGTGTATCCAGAACGAATTGTACATGAATGACCCTGGAAATGTACAGACCGATATCAGAGAGACTATTATAGGCTATCTGCCCAAAGTCCCGATGATTAGCAGAAGTGAAGCCCCCAAAAGATATACTATGACATTTACTGCTGATTGGGACCCAGGCTCGTTTTTACAAGAACAAGAATACATAGAAAGCTCCGACAGAGCAGTGGAACGAGCCATTACAATTACCGGATGCAAAGTTGATGCCCAAGCGGCGACGACTAAACAGTATCTTGGACAGACATGGCCGTCATCTGGCATTCATCTTCTACACGTTGTGAAGCGTGTAGTGAGTGGTGGTGATAACATGCCATTTCGCTGTATGTGATTACTTTTCTAAGTTTTGTGACTATGGATGCTAAATACATTTCAAGACAACCTTCCTGATAAAACACAGCTGATTGCATGGTCTCGAGAAGCAGAGTTTAAACTTGAAGTTACTGGGATAGCAGAGTCCATAGCAGACATCGGAGAACAACTCGCTTGGATTGGCTCAGCGCTTCGCTCGTCTTCCCATGAGACTGGTGTCGCTATCGTTAGTGCTTTCGTGAGCGGCATGGGGACAAATTCAACCAGTGAGATGGCCGAAGGGCATGCGCCAACTTTTTTCTGCGATATTGGGTTTAACGTCGCCGTGATTGATAATACTGAAGAGATATCGAATGGCCAATGTTGGCACCAGCTGTTCCGAAGTCCAGTCATCGTCAAGGGCTATCCCATTCCCCGGAGGCCATTATCTAACATAGGGCTTGAAATAAGCCTAGAAATTTTGGCGAGCCTGGCAGGGGCATGCTCTATTAGTACCTTTAACAAGAAATTGTTTATCAAGGGATTTTCGACAATGTTGGTACCAACGCGGTATTCCGATAACATTCTGCTTTGGCACCTGATCTGCAAGAAGAATGGGGATCGCGTCTCTTATCTCAATGGAGAGGACTTTCATGCTGCCAATGTCAGTTTGTCTGACTTGAAATCAAGTCGCCATATCCTTGGCTGGTCTTCGCAAGTAAGATATCTTGTTGGTTAGTAACATCTCTTTTAAACCGTTTTTTTCCCCCCCTTGAATAGTGTTAATGTCGTCTTCAGGGTCTGCCGATGCAAGCTATAATATCAACAGATCCTGGTTAAGAGGTCTTCATGAAAACTGTAAACTGGATGGCATCTTAATCTCAAAGGATCAACCAATCAAAGCCAAGCATGAAGCGGTTATCGGAAAGAGAGAAAGTCCCCCATGGATCTCGCATAAACCTTACAGAAAAAGACTAGGTCTACTCTCTCAGAAGTACATGGTGCTTTGGGACGTTGGGTGCAAACGTGGGTGGTTGGTGAATGGAGTAAATGCATTGCTCCATCTCCTCCGCGCATCTATTGAATTCGATAAGGCTGACCACTACTCGCCTGAATCCAAATTTAAATCAGACTTATTCAAGGAAGCAAAAATCCCGTACACCGTCTCCTCAGCGATTGAAGTCCTGACAAATTCTGCAAACCTTGACGTGGAGCTCTATGAAGAAGACGAGCGGGATGAATCAGGCGCAAATATCATGTTCCGGGTTCGGGATCGTATTAATGATTTATTTGAAGATCTCGAAAAGGCCATTGATTATCAACAATTGATAGCTGGCGCAAGAGGAGAGAAACTCAAGTCTGCTCCACGAAAAGACCTCGAGGGCTGGGACTTTAAAGACATGGCAGCAAATGAAGATCCTATCTATCCACGTCTCGCCAAGCTGAAAACAGTCGGTAAAGGATGGATAGACTTTGCACGGGCTATCGGAGCCGTTTTCTTATTTGGCAGAGACTTTGGCAATCTAATTGATCCGGTTACAGAAGATTCCACATGCAGTCACTGGGAGGCTCTACCGGCAAATCAATATTACCTCGCTGCTAGTGTGAAGGATCTAAACACGATTATGGACCGTATGGGAAATCCACGAGCGAATCCACCACGTTTAACAAATTCACTTGTCTGGAGTCCCATCAACATGGCGTTGGATATAAGATGTGACTGCACCGCACATACAAAGACGCATTGCGAGCGAGCTCAAGCTATATGGCCTAAAGGTACATGGCCAAAGGATATAAGCCGACTATTTCCTGAATGTTCTCCCTCGTCGCTGAATGACAGTGGAGCCGTAGTATTCGGTCATAGTGCGAGTATCGGATGGATATGGAATGACTTCGGAGACCCTATAAGGGGAGAACTTCCATCAATGGACGAAGAATCGGATGATGATAATACTGCTGACAGTGGGATTGGTCTGAGCCTTCATTCATCCACTATCCCCGAGCCACAACATGTTGGGCAAAACACACACTTTCTTAGGCATAAGCATTATAAGGTTGCAATCATTTGCGCGTTACCCGAGGAGTTAATGGCCGTTCGTGCCTTGTTCGACAAAAGTCATCAAGATCTACCACAACATGCGAGTGATAGCAACAAATATGCCCTTGGCAGCCTGGGCACCTATAATGTAGTTGCTGCTTGTCTACCATCCGGACGATATGGCACGAATGCCGCTTCAAAAGTTGCCTCAGATATAGATAAAAGCTTCTCCGTGAAGTGGTATCTCGTTGTTGGAATCGGTGGAGGAATTCCTTCGAGGGAGCACGACGTTCGACTGGGTGACGTGGTGGTCGGCAATGGTGTCATTCAACATGACTTGGGCAAATATGTGCAACAAGTCTCTCATTTAATGAGCACAGGAGTCTTGGAACGTCCCGCGAAAACTTTGCTGACTGCAATGAGCTGGATGGAATCCGATCCAACCATGACTCACGATGCCCTAGAAGCACACATACAGCGTATTGTAAGCGTACGGCCTGAATACAAAAGCCCAGAGGAAGACCGTGATATGCTGTTCCACGCCATGTCCAAGCACGAATATGGACAAGTGACGTGCGAAAACTGCAAAGGCCCTTATGTTTGCAGGATGGAAAGGGCCCCAGGGCCGCATATTCATTACGGTCTTATTGCTTCTGGGAATCAGGTTATAAAAGATGCAGCATTTCGAGATCGCATTGGTGCCGAAACGAAGGCTTTATGCGTTGAGATGGAAGGCGCTGGCGTTATGGAGACTGGAAACTGCTTGGTCATTCGAGGCATTTGCGATTATGCCGACTCGCACAAGAATGACGATTGGCACAAGTACGCGGCAGCCACTGCAGCTGCGTATGCCAAATTATTTCTACTTCGAAATCCCGACCTGGACATGGAAACTCGCGAAGCGATTCAAAGACAGAAGCGACCAGCCTCCAGCATGGGGGAGGAATCTCATGGAGCTAATCTAGCCAAGAGACCTCGGTATCAAGAGGAATGAAAGGGGTATACATTGCCTCTGGCTCCTGTTTTCTTTTCTTTTTTTTTTTTTTTACTGAATATCGTTCAATTGCTTACAGAACAAGGGAATCGAACAGTTACTAATAATGATAGCATCAACATTTCGAAATACTCTACTTCCACTAGATATTTTGCTAAATTGATACATTTTATCAATATCGTTGAATGGAAAAAGGCTTTTACACCGGATATTGCTCATTTGTAAATAGCACAATGAAACCAAGTAGCCATTAACATTATCACCAACACCTCAAACCACCTCCTCTTTTCAGCAAGACCTCCACGTGTTGAACAATCCGCTTTTCAAAACAGAATATTAGCATGTTTCTCTTCCTCGGACATGCCGTTGTTTCGCCACGGAAGCCAAAGTAACGTCACGTCAAAATCTCCGAATACCGCGATTCTCCGTTTCAACTAAAGCCAAAAAGAGCCTTGCACAGCTCGGACCCAAAAGAACATTGAGTGGTGGATTAAAAAGAGCCCGGCGGTTTTTCTAGTTGAAACAAAAGTGAGTCATTGGTGAGCTTAGCATCACATTTCTGTCAGAAACTTCACATGCCTTTGAGAAAGCAAAGAGAAGGCCGGTTTATAGTATTAAAATTTTCGTTTTAGTATCCACTCGTTTTTGATCGGCTTGAAGCTTCGTAGACTAAAAAATTAGCATCGTGCATTAGTCCACAAGGCTGAAATGCTTAGTTTGGAAAGAAAGGTGAAGAGAGAAAAGGAAAAGATGAAACAATTAAGTAGAGAAGAAACTGTGTTGCACCATCCAAAAATTAAGATCAATTGACTTCACATGGTAAATAAAATATATCTCAACAAACATCATTTGTATATTAGTTATTAATTATCTCCTCCTCTCGGGTATCGAACAAAGCAGAACGCGAATGCTGTATACTAGCAACATGAGTTTTTTCAAGTTTTTTAATAGTGAATTCTCGTCCATTTGACGTGCAAAAACAAAATGAAAAGTGGTATCAGTGAAAGCAGTCTCGACAGGGTATCTTGGTATCTTGAAGAAATGCAGATCCTTCCATTCCCAGTCCTCTCATGCGTGTTTTCTTTTCGCAACAATTATATCAAGGAAAGTTTTGCAAAGTGTTTAAAGCCGTAAAAACACTCGCTGTCAGCGAGTTCTCTAAGCGGCCGCAGTGACGGCGGGAGTAGCGGTGGTGATGTCCTCGGGCTTGTTCTCAGCCTCGGCCTCAGCAGGCTTGGGGGCTTCCTCGGTGGCGACAGCCTCCTCCTTGGCAGGCTCCTCAGTCTTAGCAGCCTCCTCGGTGGCGGGAGTCTCCTCCTCCTTGATGGCCTCCTCCTCCTTGGCCTCCTCAATGGGCTTCTCGTCAGACTTGGCGGCTCCCTTGCCCTTGATGGTAGCACGGAGCTTGGAGAACGCGCCCTTCTTCTCGTCGCCCTCGGCAGCAGGGCCGGGAGACTTGTCGCGCTTGCCAAAGTTGAAGGGAAGAGAAGACTTGCGCTTCTCCTTCTCCTTCTTGGCATCGCCGTTGGTCGCAGCAACCTCGGTGGTCTCAGTAGGGACAGTGGCGGGGCTGGCAACATCGACGGCCAAGGGGGTGGTGGCCTCAACAGGGGGGATGACGGGAGCAGTCTCAGTGGCGGGGATCTCCTCCTCCTTTGGAGACTCAATCTCGGGCTTGGCCTCAGCAGCCTTCTTCTCCTTCTTAGAAAAGACGTTGCCGAAGAAGCTGGTACGCTTGTTGACGGCAGGCTTCTCCTTGGGGGACTCAGGCTGGAGCTCCTCGCTGGCCTTGGTCTCACCCTCGACAGCGGGCTCAACAACAGCGGGGACCTCTTCGGTGGCAGGAGCCTCAACCTCGGGGACGGGCTCAACGACGGCGGGAGTCTCAGTGGCGGGAGTCTCCTCAGTCTTGGCCTCCTCCTTCTTCTCCTCCTTCTTGCCGAAGCCGAAGAAAGAAGTGCGCTTGCGGCTAGCAGAGCGGCGCTCGTTCTCCTTGACCTTGAGCTCCTCCTTGGCGGGCTCCTCCTTGGTAGCCTCCTCAGTCTTAGCAGCGGTCTCCTCAGCAGGGGCAGCAGCCTCCTCAGCAGGGGCAGCCTCCTCCTTGGGGGCCTCAGTCTTCTCCTCCTTGGGGGCAGGCTTGAAGCTCTCAATGGTCTGCTTGTAAACCTCAGACTCGGTGACAGCAGTGGCGAGCTCCTTGGCCTCAGCAATCTTCTCCTTCAGTTGGGCGACCCAGTTGTCGCGCTCAGCGGCAGAGGCAGCCTTGAAGCTGTGCTTGTTGCCCTTGGCAGTGAGGTGGAACTTGTTGGAGCCATCGGTCTCGGGCTCAGTGGCATCAGACTACAGATTCTAGAGTTAGCCTTTCGAGTATCGACACATGTATCCGACAATCTTGCGATTATGACTTACCAGGTTGATGACGCCGTGGGGAGCCTTCTTGTCACCAATGAAAAGAAGACCCTTGCCGGTGTGAGCAGCCCAGGCAATGTTGTGCTGGGCAACCTCAGCGTGCTTCTCAGCCCTCTTGTAGGCGGCGAGGACATCAGCCTCGACAGACTCGGAGCCGAAGAAGAAGAAAGCCTTGCTGGCAATCAGGTTCCTGTGACGATGATGGTTAGCGTCTGTTGCTCGCGAATCTCGCTAGATGCGATATAACTGCGCTGTACTCACTTGGGGAAGCTGGCGCCCTGAGCCTTGTGTCCCAGGAAGCCCTCCTCGATGGGCTTGGCGGGCTCCTCCTCCTTCTTGTCCTCCTCCTTGGCGGCCTCAGCGGCCTCCTCAGTCTCGGCGGGCTTCGTCTCCTCAGCAGGCTTGTCCTCGACAACAGGGGCAGCGGTCTCGACGACGGGGGCCTCCTCAGCGACAACGACGGGAGCAGGAGCAGCGACCTCCTCAGCCACCGGGGCGGCGACGTCAACGGGCTTGTGTTCCTCAGCCATTCTGGATTAGAAAAAAGAGAGTTTTGGGTATCTTAAAGCACGAAACAAACAAAGGGTATTAAAAAAGAAGGATCCAGAAAAAAGCCTTTCGGATGTGTATGAAAATGGGCGCTGGTCAAGCGTGTGTGAAGAAAGTAGGAGGAGGAGAGAAGCAGCAGCAAGAAGGGGGTGGCAGGACTACTTATTCGCCTGATGAGCGCGAGGAAGGCTAGGGGGAATCGCCCAAAATTGTGTGACCAGCAAAGCAACCCTGCGTCTGAGTGGCCAGCTGGCGAAGGAAACCTGAAGCGATAGCAGAGCAGCGCTTGGAACAGGCATTGACAGCCAAGTATACAGTACAGTACAGCGCAGCGCAGTGCAGGGACAGCAGATATCGTGGCCAGTGACGCCACGGCGGGAGAGCTCGCTGCCAGCCCACTGTTCGACAGCCCGCTAGCGCTCGAAGCAGCAGTGAATGCCCTGAGACCTGGAGCTCTGGCGCTCTTTTGGGTTGCCGGGGGCGCTGTGGGCCCGGCGTCTGGTCTGTGCAGGCTTTAAGCGAGTGGGCCTGAAATTGCAGACCCGTCCACCGGCCTGCGCTAGTGGCGGACAGAAATGTTCGGCAGCCACCAGGGCTAGCAGCGGCGGGCTTAGCCTGCCTGGTACCTACGGACAGTGTCGCACTCATACCATTTGCACAGTCTGATATGTCACTCTGGTCCTCCATTCAGTGACTCCCAGCCTCCACTTCTCATTTTAAACAGCCCTTCTCCTTTGTGCCCTCAGGGCCATGGCTGCTGATAAGCTGGCGAGAACAGACACGAGCGAGCATGCCGCTGTGCTTGGGTGAATGGCGGCTGACTCGAGAATGCGCGTCGAAGACTCGAAGCTTGCTCGACATGGATCACGGTGAACCATCTAAGATTATCTTGCCTTGCCCCACGATCCATCTTTTCGCCTGCGTGCAGCTGCGCATCTGCCACCAGTCCGTGTAGCTAGCGGTAGACGCCGTACGGCGTATTCCATTGATAGATACGAAGCTTGAGTCCATGCGATGGCCTAGCAGCGGTAGCACGGCGAAGATGCAATGCTATTACATACTACTTCGTACTAGCATTGCATCTCCTACCAACAATAGGATAGCCATACAAAGCTGTGTGTAGTCCAAAAAAGCCGCCGTCTAAACAATGCCCCCCTTTTCTGACGCCTTCTCCCCGAGGCTGAAACTATACTTAGTTTTGCTTGCAATATTACGGCCCAGCACGCATTGATTTGCTTTCGTTATCCCTTGATAGCGGCCCAGAATCAAATGTCGCCTCGCGGTATAGAGTGGTATTGGTAATTCTCCAGAAGACGGAATTCAGGCCGTTGTGATCTTACGCGTAATTAAGCAAAAGGATGATCTACACGCCGTGCTCTCGGCGAAAACGATAATCAGGCAGGAGAAACATTCAACTCGAGGGCAGCTCAGTCTTATCCTCGCTCTCCCCTATTCAGTCCGTGAGAGCAGCCCGTCATCCAGCCATGTCATATTAATCAATGGTTGATACGGAGTACATGCGACGGCACAGTAGCGGCACTGTCACGCCGCGCCGGGTAATTCGCGGCACACTGTCACAAGCAACAATGCGCCCAACTGCCTTGTCGATCGCTCGCCGGTTTACGGTTTATTGTGTCCACCAAAAAGCTGCTCGAGGCTGCTAGTGCGCCAGCTTGTCCCTGGCTGGCCATGGCACGAACTGCAGAAAATAGAATCGAATTTTGCAGTGGATCGCAATATGCTTGCTGTACGAGATACGGTACGGTACGTTGTATTTGTTGCTGGTGGTAGCAGCAATAGTGGCACTACATACTGACTACAGATTACTGCTGCTAGCACCACGACGTCGCAGAAAATGCAAACAACATAAACAGGGCAGGGGTGGCCAGGGGTGGTTCAAGAGGCTGTTGTTTGAGTGAGTGCCCATTGAGCAATGAAAGGGGGGGCACATCTTTGGCCTCCTGATTCTCCTGCAACAAGAAAGCCGCCCTGATGAGTGGCGGTGAAACTCCAGCGCCGCCTCTATTGGAGGGAGGTCAAGCCATACAGGACGGTATATCAATACGGACATGTGGTGTCAATGATAGCCACCCATAAGAATGCTGGGCTGCATGGAGCAGGTGGGACGAACGGCCGGCGGCCATCTCGATTCTTGCCTCGCCTTCAGGTTCCCGGCTTGTCGATGCAGCAAGCCGGCTGCAGAAGAGCGTTATGATGGCCTCCTCCAGTCACTTGCTCCCCTCTCCCGTGTTTGTGACTCCCTACATATGCACACCATGCAAACTACTGCGGCGAGTGCCTGCGAGCGCACGAGCGAGAGAACAAGACGCCGCAGCTGAAGCAGTGATCGCATGCACGACGTCCGCCACTGGCCACTCTGCGCTGAGACACAATGGTGCTGCGACAGCTATATGGATGGATGAATGAAGCATTTGCCTTGCTAGGGAACCAACTAAAAGGCTGCTCTTCGAACCAAGTACCGAGATGGCACTTGGCTGCACAAGAGTGGCGCGTTGTGGCCCCTTCATGTCCTGCTACTGTGTGCCCCATGTCCATGCATATGCGCCCACGCTGCAAAGTGCTTGGTGTCGAGGGGGCCCTGGCTTTAACCTAAAAGCAAATGCTTTCACATCACTCCATTTTGATTCCACTTATGGTGCGCCCCTCCTCGTCAGCGAGATTGGCTTCTATTCAGGTCTTGTATACACGTACATACGGAGTACATCTACTGCCCGTGGGGCAAAGGCCGTTGAACAAGTCATCGCTAAAGCAGACTGCTGGCGATGGTGTGAGTCGTCATGCGTCCCAGAGTGAGCAGCCATTTGCAGCACGCCACCAATCGCGGCCGCCTCGTCCTCACACATACCGTGCATTCCATCTAGAGCTGGCAGTTAGCCAGAGCTTAGCTGCACCACCACGTTGTTGTCATCGGCCATGTGACGCCTACTTTAGTGTGTGATGTGGAGGGGCGCCATGAAATTGGCTTGAGACGGACTGCGGCTGCTGCGTTTGCGATGCCCGCACTTGTGCAGACGTATCTATCTGGTATCGACGAGTGCTTCAACGAGGCTGCTGCAGACAAGCCAAGCTGGGAACAGGCCTGTTTGAGAGACGCTGTCCCTGGCAGTAGCACTTGAGGAGCCATGCATTCAATCTCCCCCCTTTTTAACCACTCAGGACAGAGTATATGTACTGCTACAATCCTGGCCTCTTTGAAGGAATATACAAGTATCGGCTTGGTGTAGGGCAGGGCGCACATCGTTGTTCTAGTCTATTCTTCCTCTTCTTCCCTTGCCATGCACACGACGTCGTACGAGCTATACACAGTACCTACAAATAGGTATGCCGTGATATACGAGGCTCTTCCTGGTAATACTAATTACATATGTTCATCCAAGAATTGGTACTACTGGCCATAAAAAGCCCCGACCAGTATCTCCGGCAAGAGAAGGGAAAAAAAAAAAAAAAAAAAAAAAATTACAGGGTTCTGGGACCCATTCTTTTAGCAGCTGCTAAAGCCGGAGAGAAGAGATTTCATCCATGCGACAAGGGTCTCCGTCAAATGAGAGGCGCTCGATAAGTCCATGGCTATTACTTGTCGAGACGGAATCATTAAACCAGCCTGGAGATGCAAAATGAAGCCCCTTTCGGCGGCACTCCGCAAATACGGATATGGAAGTCCTCGCTTGCTCTGGATCCCTTCACGTTGGACAATGGCAAATGCAATTTGATCAACAGGAGCATGTGAATCGCAATCTCTCCTACCAAGCGGCGCGCGTGTTATCAGACCTCAGAATAGCTACATACCATGCACAGAGGCCGTACTGAGCGCAATCAGCACGCAGCTGCTATTTACCTTATATCTCAAGCCAAGGTCAATTCTCAGTCATGTGTGAGCCTCATTGGTACGTATTTATATGTTCTCTTGGCAAGACAAATTACCACGGAGAATGCTGTGAACGAAATGGTTCCAGTATGACAAAGAAGGAACCAGTGATATCCTGAACACTGAGGTTCAGCAGCGTGAATGATAGACTCAGCATCTAATTATGTTACCAAGACCTCTCTGTTATAGAAAATTTTTACGACGCTATCTGCTCTGATATTATCGAATACTGCCCAATTCCTGATGCTTCTCGACTTGGCGTTGCCAATCTTCATATCAATGCGGTTGCCCATTCCCGTCAATATACCCGTCATGAGTACCTTGCTCGCCCTCCCGCACTCCTTGACTCAACTGATTCATTTTAACGATTCCAAAAAGCACTACGGAGTCACTGCTACCACTGATACTCCATACATAAGTATGAGATACGCCCTAGCAAGCACGCCGACGAATAAGGATTACTGCTAGGACCCGAGATAATTGCGACGGTTTCGCCGCCCCCAGCTACGTGAAACATTGAATTATTAATAGACGAAGACACTGCTACACAATTTTTCTTTTGTCTTTCTTAATCTTATTCATCAGTCTGTGGAGAATAAGAGTTACAAAATAGCACCCTGCAAATGAGACAAAGAGACCTGGGATTCTTCCCGGTGGCTGGACGTGCGTTGACGCTCGTTAATGCAGCAGAGACAATGAATGGCTTACAGCACTCTGAGAACTCCTTTCTGGCTTTTCTCTGCGTCCAGCCTATGGCGCCGCCAAGCGGCCTTGTGACGAACGAGCCGCGACTCCACCACTCGGGAGTTGCACGGATCTAGCGTGAGCCCACAAAGGCCGGAATACTTGTACAAGTAAGCAGCCTGTCAAGTCTGTCACAGAGCAGCACTGGATGAATGTCACACGCCTACGAAGCACTTTTGCCGCCATCTCAGAACCACATCTTGATCGCCAAGTCACCCCGCTTCGCCAGTTCATGCTCAAAGCGGTGGGGATGGAGTCGCATAGAGTTGACGTTGTTGCTGGCTCACATTGAAAGACGCCGCTGTCTATTGATAATCCGTTTCCACTTAAGATCTGTCAACGGCGCCTGTCATGGCAGACGCCAGGCACAATTGCTATGCCTATTCTAGGTACCAAGCATTATGCAGCAGGACTGAGCGAATCGTATGATGGCTGATCTGTCACTTGAGCTGGCTGGCATAAGCACCAATTCGTTCATCGCTCCCGCCACTGAGATGACAGAAATGGAATCTTGGACGGAGGCCGCCATTTACCGAATCCTACTGCGATATATTAACATCCTTTCCAGTTGGTTGTTCTCGGCCGGCGGCAACGGGCCTGTGGGAAGCCGGCGGCTGCATCATCGTCGAATCGAATGCTATTTCTGTTACGACTAAGAATCTGTTTCAAGTCTGGACTCTTCGCCGCGGCACTACTGCTCGATTGGCTGTTTTCGAGCCGGCCTAAGGTGGTGTGACTCTGCATCGGAGCTCTAGCCTGCGAGCACCATCCCTGCGTGCAAATCTGCAGCACGGAGTACAAAGCGGTTGCCATGCCGCCGCCGGAAGAAGATCCCCTTGGCTGATACAGGCAGGCCGGTTGGCTTTGCAGAGAGGCTCTTTACCGCATTTACGTTTCAGGCGCACCATGCAGATTTCTGTTGATGTCATTTTGCCTTGTACTCCGTACGGACTGCCCTGGTCCTTTTACTCTCGCTCTGCAACATTAGTCGCACCTGATACGAATGCTACTACATGTATGCCAACCGTATGAGCAGTCACATTTCCCTAGGAGATGAAATCGCCTTCTAGACCTAGTATCTCTGACTGTGTAGTAGTGAATCTCTGCGCTCTCTATAAGGAGCGTCAAGCGTATACCCTAAAGAAGAAGTGAAAAACTTTTCACAGAAAAAAGGCTCACTCAGTCTCGTAGGGCGTAAGTATTGTACATACACACACTATAACTTGGTGTAACCCAACAGCGACGAAACCATGCGGGATCCGCGCAGCTAAAGTGCGCTGAACCGAGATTCGAGTCGTGTGATCTTATTTAGCTTGAAATTTGCTGTGATCAGTAGCAACATGCGTATGTAATAAATACCCTGTTGCCGAGAACATTCTTCTATTTTCTTCTCTTATCTTGGCTAGGGCCCTTGGCTTTGAAGGATTTCCAATTTGAGATGAGTTTATCTTAAGAGTTGGCATGCTAGCCCACTCAGGTTGCGAAAGCACGATTACGCTTTCGTAGCGACTGAGCACGCAAAGTGGTATCAGCACCTAAAGAGACCCAAGGAACTTCTTTTTCCTTTTTTTTCTGAGTCATGATGCCCTCTCTGTTTTCTTTTTCCTAACACATACAGCGATCGAGTAGTTGCTAGATCAATGGGCGTTGGGGAAAGAAGATATTCGGTCTTGCTTCGCGATTTCGGAGATGGGCTTGACACTGGATGAGTACCCCGATGTCGGATATTGCGCGGGGAAAAGGAATAGACGAGACTGCTTTGTAGAGTGACATTTTCAGTGATCGACATTTCTAGAATATTTGGGGAACCGTGAGAAAATGATTGTTGTTTTGTCTCTTATTCGGATACCCTGCAACTGACGGCGGTTAGAGAAATTGGAACATTATGCCCAAGTTCACGGGCTTGATAGTGGTGTGTACAAAGATCAGCACAATTATATGACTAGACATGCTATTTGTACGAATAATGAACTCATTCAAGCATGAGACTTGGCCTTTGTTTGCTAGGTTGATTTGCGATGTAGGACATCGCTGGCAATTTGAGCATACATCTAAGCTGTCGACCACCTGTCGTGAATCTATCTCTGGATTCGTCTTACCGTAATGATGTTAACAAAAGATGTTTATAAGAGTTGAGCAACATTTTGACTACCCCCTTAATACTGCTACCGTAAATCAGGGCACATAATAGTATTGTGTTTATCTTGACAGAGACTCAATCGGTAGATTCTGACCGTTTCTGATGTGCCAATTGTACGTTGTTAGTACGCTCTGGAGAGCTGATGGATCTGAATTTCGGCGTCGCATCTAAATAACTTACAAGGCGAAGTTCGTCATCTCTGTAGAGCTTATTGGAGCCTCACTTTGTAGTTCGTCCTCTAATAATAACGCCAACGAGGATTTTCTACTGGTGGAAGTCGTAGTCAATCTTATTCATCATCTATTCCGACGTCGACAGGTAAAATATACCATTGCGCAATTTCAATATCGTTGCTTCTTTATGATTTCGCGAGTCACTGTCTGTTCGTCCTTGAAGAAGCAGTTGCCTTGACTTGGAATCTAGGAGCGTTCTTGGTTAATTGGAATACCACAGCATAATTATATAACAAAATGGCGTATTCAGGGCTCATAATTCTCTTGCAGGCATTTTTGTCAATCTCTGACCAGACTGATGGGTTTTGGTACTCTCGGGGATACATCAATTCACTAGAAACAAGGAGTTGGATAGAAGAGTCAGGGTTGCTCACCTGGTCCATATCAAAGAGTAGGAATTTCGAGCTTCGTTGAACATACGGTTTGTAAACATATGATTTGCGAGTATAATCTTGAGAAGTAATATATACCACTGGCGGTTCGATCTGACACTTCATTGTTGCTTCTGCTTTCTTCCAAGGAATGATATCGCTGTTCGAGCGCATCTTAGGCCTCCATCTTAGGACAATACTCAAGTGTTGGGTTGCGATGGTCATCACAAAAAGCTCAAGGTGCATATTGATCTCTGGATTACTGGGATGGTAATATGGTTCTTTTACTTTAGCTGCTGGAATTGAATAGAGACATTAAAGTAGCCATGCTTTTATCGTCTTACCCTCTATTTCTCCTCAGTGCTGCTATCCAAACAGTATAATGTGCATATGCAAAGGTACTCGTAAATATGTATTCAAACTGGAACACTCGGTTCATGAGCTCTTCAAGGTCATCTCTTGGATGCTATCTGCTGTTGCTGTGTACGGTGTTTTGTATTCAGAGATCAGCTTGTGGCACCGCCGCTTTTTCGATGAAACGCGTACATTTCGAAACTTTTCGTTATAGGATCTAGTACTAAGTACTTAAAGTGCCAGAGAGTCCTCGAAGGTCTAGTGGTTGGTTTCTGAACAAAAATGAAGTTTACATTGGCCGATATTCTGTCTAGAGTTACAACCCTGGATTTGGGATACTCCAGGGGTAGGAATGATCCCAGAGGAGCGGAGTGGCGTGATGAAAGTCCATATATACAGTTGATTCAAGTCTTGAAGGTATGCCCGCATCGAAATATGGCGCGACGTACCGTTCAGCGAGACGCTCAAGTGGTTCATTGGCCCGTGTCGCGTAACTGCGAGCCTCTCTATCGCAAAATTTGGCTTCAGTTGGATAGATCAGAGCAAATTCTGTAATAATTTGCCAAATCAAGCTTCGATTCTTTCGCGTTTCTAAATGACTGATGACGGGGCCGTAGTTTCTTTTCTTCTGTATCTTGACGCTGAGGGTTGGTAAATTGGTTCGATATCGGCGTTTCGAAATTCGAGAGCAAATATAAAACTAAGCTGAAGCTGAAAAGAATAGAGTCTCAGAAGAAAATGATCAGAATGGCCTGAATATTCATTGGGGCGCGATGACGAGGCAATAGAGGAGAAATAGCCAAAGCTGGATACTTACAGTTGTTTGGTAGCATCGCTGCCCAGTGTCGCCACGGAGATTATTCCGAACGGAACGAAAGGAGGAAATGGGGAAGGGGATTGAAAATTCTGTAGATGGAAGAGATAGGATTTCTCGAAATAGTTGAAGTGCCTGTTGATGACATGGATAATGAGAAGTGGTGTGGATATTTGGAGGAGAAAGTTACAGATCCAGGTGCCAGGAAAAGATCAAAGCCGCAGATGTCAAACGCACAGGTGGGCGTTGCAATAAAGTGAACTAATCCCAATCGTCAGGACTGTTGATGAACAATGATGTAGTGAAAGAACAAAGCAAATAGGCTCAGGAAGATTATCAACCAGGTCCCACTTTGTCAAAGGCATCGTGCTCGGTGCGTGCGTCTATCGTTAGTGTGTAACTGAAAGAAACTACTCGTAGAGATTGAAAATGGTCAACAAAGCTGTAATGAAAGACTACTTGTTATGTGGCCTGTATTGAACAGTATCACAAAATTTTTCGAACGATATGAATATCTACATGTATCCAATACTGCGTCGGCAGCATCAAACTGACTAGTTTCGTAACGGAGCTTTTCTGTCTATAGGTAGGCTGCGCCTTAAACCTCCAAGCCTCTGGTCTATAGATTGAAACGGCTGTTTTGATTTATCCCACCTGGAAGACCTAGGTGTTGGGAGTTAGCTGGGGGGGGGGGGCTATAATGCATTTCAGTTAGCGATTTTAGGGGGCTCCTATTCATTGCTACCAGTTACTCCTAGAAACCGTAGCAGGCCGTTGATATGTTGTGATGCCTTGGAGTGCAGGCAGCGGCCTACACGTGCCCAGAAAAGATGAAGTTGAAATGCAACCAAAACTTTCCTCCTCCTCTCCCCCTGTTGCACTTTCCTTCCCACCCTCCTTTCTTCCACACATACAGCACAAACTTTAACAACCACGCGTTTGCTCCCCAAGAAACAACAACAAATCTGCATCGCCCCCTGAAGATATCTACAATCAAGATACCCTTTTGCTGGATACTGTTGTTCGTTGCTTGGAGATTTTCTTTGGTAACCTCGTCTCGCATCACTTGGTAGGTCCATTTCGACTTCATCTCCATTCCATTATGCATAATTTCGCACATGGCTTTCCATCAAAACTTCATCCATCCCATCTCCAGAATAGACGAAACTATTATCTCGGACTTTTCAGCTGCGTATTGCTCTCTTTGCTGCCGCTATGGTATGCCTCTTTCCTCCCCCCCAAACGCTCACACTGCCTCTTTGGTTTCCTCGCGTATCCACAAGATACTAAGCCATTTCCCTTTTTTTTCGAAGAGATGAAGTAAGAAGAAGAAGGTACGGCACATAGAACTCTACTTGACGCATGCGGCGATGCTCAAAGTTGATTTCTATACTCGGAGGATCTTTTAGCCCCCTCAAGATATTGCAGAAGCTGCTTCTCCTGTTGGTGATAGAGACTGGCTTGGCTGCCGCATCTAACACATATGCAATCTCTACATATCACTCATCGCCAGATTTGTCACAAAGTACTCATATGAATTTGGCCTCTGCCCATGTGCACCCTTCGTCGTTGGCAAAAGACCACTCAACCATGATAGTCATATTGGAGGTTCAGATAGCTAACGAGTTGATATACAGGCATAGAACTGAGCGAGTCCTATGTTAACTACAGAACTTGACTGTGCATATTAGCAGTATAATTGAATTTTTGATATACCTCACTCGAAAAGAACACTGTTCGCGATGGACTCAGATGATGAAGATTCATCGAGTAAGTCCAAAAAGTATACACTGGAGCGGGATTCAACTAAGAACTAATGATCATTCCAGCTCCCATCACGTATTATGGGATGCATGAGTCAAGAAAGCGTCTTGAAGAGGCTGGATTTCATCCAAGTGTCACACCAATGGCGCCTAAAGAGATTGAGAAAGCAGTAATAGCATATTTGAACGGCCAAGTCAAACGAGAACCGCGGAGAGATTTTTACGAGTCTCAAAGACTCCGTCTTGGCGCAAGAAAATTGAGAAAAAACTGCAATAAGACTCGCGGCAAGGGTGGTAACAAAGGTCGTGGCAAAGGTCGCGATAAAGGCCGAATCATTCTCACTCAGGTAAAATAGTAGAGAGATGTTGCAGTCCTGGGGAACAGATGAATACTGACACACGTAGGGCCCTTGGTTTAACACAAGAAACTTCAAAAATGCCATTGTGGGAAAAGACTCAATCACACGCTTTTCTGGTATCTTAGCTGTACTACAGCATGCTCATGCAGGACCCTTGATATTAGATGAGATTTTCAAGGATGGCCACAAGTCAGTGATGAGTCTATCCATGACTTCTGGTAAGATTTTCGGGCTGGTAGGCTCCAATATAGTGAGTCAACATCGCGTCCCCTTTCCAACTTGATGAAGGATTACCAAATAATTCTGACATGCCGCAAATAGAAACGGTGGGACTTCACCGCAGCAAATTATATTGCCAACCCCCCCTCATCTGTCATGGTCGTTATGGTTCCCCGGTATACCGTTGGAGATATACGAGAAGCTCAAGCAAAGTACCCTCGCATGATTCGCCCTGAAGATTGGCACGATGAGCGTCGACGACTGGAATTTGAGGATCATCCTGATATCTATAAAATCCGGTCAATTGAGGTGGAACATATCTACTTTAGATGGGGAACAGTCTGGCGAGAACACTGCCAGAGGGCGGCTGGACCTTATTGGGCGTCAGAAGACGAGACGATTGACCCACGAACTGACGAAGCAGCTGTCGAGTGGTGGAAAGGAAATCACCGCGCCATCAATGTAATGGGCTCGCTGAAACCACTCGAAAAGATGTGGTCGGCTAATCAGCTTGAGGGGAATGGTTACAAGCCACATATGATGCCTTATACTTTGGCTATGGAGAGTCTCATCAAATTGAGTAAGTACCAAGGGATACCGTCCTGAGCTGCCTGGAAATTCCTTTCTAACTTTCGTGATAGTGCAGGAACTTTTCAGTGCTCGAGCGCATATTCGAGTGTTGCATTTGCACGATGTACCATTCCTTGATCGCCGGGTACTCGCCATTATTCTCCGAGGGCTGCATCTTGTTACCATGGTGGGCATTTACAATTGTCCTCTTATCCATTTCGGCGATGTGATCCCAATCCTTGACCTCATTCATGAAATAAACATTCAACGGCGCGGCCAAAATATGCCTGAGATTCAGGACTTCGATTTCTTCCCTCACTTTAACAAAGGGATGCTATATCAGCATGAGAATGCGGCCACGTACGGCTTGTCCTGGAGTCCTGTGCCAATGGACATAGCTCAACGAGGCTTCTACGCCATTATCCTGAAGGCTGTGATGAAATCAAAGGCAATGGGTATTGGTCAGCTTTTTTCACCCACCCATGCCTTCATGGAATATTTGACCAAGGTACCAAACACTCCACTGGGTGTTTTCGGCTTCCTAGATGCCATCTATCGATATATAGATGTCAAAAAAGACGATACTGCTCGTACTAACCTGAAACTACAAGCAATCTATGATCTTGTTAAGCCCATCCGACTAGCCTTGGATGACAATTTGGCGGACGACTGGCCGAGATATTACACGAAACGCATGGCAAAAACGCTTTTGTGTTGCTCTTCGTGCGGATACGAGGCTTTTGAAGAGTTTTTCCCTGCCGGTTCGAAGAATCGATTGCCACGATACCGGCGAATCTGTGGCGGATGCCACTTGCAGCGCTATCTTGACGAAGAATGCGACCACTGGAAGATGCAGAAGAAACGGCTGATAGACAAATTGTTCCCTGACTGGAAACGAGAGGCCTTCAATGAGGACGCGCCGCTCTTTGAAGATGGAGCTGGGCTGATTCGTCTTAAGTCCACGGAAACAGAGCGCCCATTGCCCCAGTTCCCAACTTTCGTTGTCGATGGCTTGCTCCGGATTTCTCCTTACTACGAGCCATTGATGCGAGACAATAAGATCCACTTTGACTCGCTGGCTGGCTTGCCCAGCCTTGAAGACGTCGCCTTGGATTTGGACACCATGCAGCGGTGGTATTCGGTGGTTATTCTAGCTCTTAGAGAAGATGTTTTTCGTCGTGGCATCCACGAGCTTCGGAACCAATACCCCACAGACAACAAGAAAAAGAGAATTCCCGCATATGGCTCTACGCGGATAGATGGTGGAGCACCAGATCATCAAGATGAGCTCCAGCCGAAGAAAGGCTATGACGGGAAGAAGTGTTTTTATGACCAAAAGGCGGCTTTGAAGGCGGCTCAGTGGATGGCCAAACGGCAGTGGTGAACAGCCCCATCTCTTCTTTTAGTTACCTTTTCTTCCAACGGCTTTTTTCTTTTTTCTTCCTTTTCTTCTGGTATCTTTTCTACGCGAAAAAGATTTTCTTTTTTCTTCTTTTCTCAGCTTGTCCCTGAGGTCCTCTTTGAAGTACTCTTTGAGGTTCTATTTCTTCTTCTCCACTCAAGACAAGGGCTTTGCGCAATTTGCTGATCTAAAACTTGCTGAACTGGCTCATGGGCCAAAGACAAGGGACTTTGGGGCTTTGGACATTTTCTGACGCCGAAGATAGGTTTTTATGTATGAAAATTTGTATGAAGAATTTGTTCGAGAATTTTCCAAGTATGCTACTAAGTAGCTATAGTTCATAAAGAGAATTTTAAAATGAGAATACGACATTTTGGAGAGGTGACTTATAAGATATATGCAATAGCCATAATCAAACTAAACGCTCAACAGCGACACCTGTAACTGTGTCGTGGAAGGTGATTTGTAAAGACATGAAACCATACTTCTTGCAGCTCAACATGTCCTCTTCTTCTTTTTTTTTTTTTCCCCAAACATACTCTTTTCTACGTTTAAAATTCTCTCTCGCCGCAGCTGAGAGCATCTAATGTAGGTTCGCGGGCGAGAGCTTTCAGTATGACAAACCACGTGACGAGCCAATCGCAAGTGCGAGCTCGCAAACTCGAACCAAAAAAATGGCCCGACGTCTAATCCTCCAACAAGCCAAGACTGCCAACTTCGCGACAATGGCATCCCTGCTGCGCACGTTCTCAATAACCACAGGGCTATTACGCTCTGCCCAGGCTGTCAAGCCGCTCATGGCCAGCCCGGTTTCCACCTGGATGGGATGGCTGTCCAAGCCCGCAATTGCAGGATCACTGCAGCAGACGAGGGGCATGAAGGTTCACAGCTCGGTCAAGAAGAGGTGTGAGCACTGCAAGGTAGGTTGAAATTGGAGTTACAAGCGTCGCTTTTGGTGCATGAGACGGAGGATTTGTTCATGGGCTAATATAAAAATTTGCAGGTCGTTCGACGAAAGGCCGGAAAGCGACACAACGGATACCTGTACATCATCTGCAAGGCGAATCCTCGACACAAGCAGCGACAGAGCTAAGCAAATGCAAAACTTTTTGATCTTTTTTGGTTTTGACGACGGCGACATATGGGCATCCGGAACAGCTGGGAAACTTTGTACAATATTGGCGCATAAACGGTGACGAGGAAATGGGGCGACGGACAAGAAAACAAAAGCATGAAAGGGTCTAGCGAACTGCCGATTGATAGACGACATTGCGGCGATGGCTCCAGACAGAAACACGGATCTTGCGATATTCGATGTTGGAAGAGCCTTTACATACGTTCTTGAACAATGACGGTCGGGCTGCCGTCACAAAATGTACATTTTATGTAGTGTTACATACCCCCGATATACCTCTCCATACTTTCCCATTCCGTCTTGCCTATTGATAATAGATATCTGATGTGAGACTTGGTTGCGGAAGATCTGAGTTAGCATGACCAAATTTCTTCTTTCTCTTCTTTTTGCAATTCATTGGATTGCTAGCGCAGTAAACTTACGATATCTGTGACATTGCGATGTCGCTCAAACTCATCGCGGGCATATTTGCGAGACTCAGCTCTTGTCTGAGGATCGGCTATGCGCCCGGTATGTCGCCATATGGTTCGATATAAAGCCAGTGCTTTTGTTCTTTGGAGAAACTGAATTTTTGAGTTGTCAATTATGAATTGTGATTGTACCTCAGAGAGCTGATCGTAGACTTGTGACGTACATGATCAAGGCTTATCGTTGGCTTGAGCCGAGAGGCCGGCCGTTTGGTGGCATAGCCACGGCTGAGATGCAGCAGGCGGAGGCCGGGAATCATTAAGGATTATTCATGGACCGAGAATAGACTATAGTACAGGAAGAATATTATTAAAAAAAAGGGAAAAGGAAAAGAAAATATACGAGTTATGTTTTTCTGGCGAATAAACAAAGTTGAAAAAGTTGGCGATATGTTTTACAAACCACAATAGTGCTTAAGTCGGCCAAACCTCGGGTAGCGGTGTTGATGACTTCTTGATGGCGAATTACACCGACCTTTATGAGCTTTGAAGTAAACCGAGACTTTGAGGACTGAATAGTCGCCGGATATATTTGATTTCAAGCTGAATTTCATGATTTGTGTTGCATTGAAAGCGCATAGTGAGTGATATTTGAAGCATTTAGTGGCAGAGATAAGATAGTCAGGCTCGGATCTCTCTGGCTTTGTATTGCAGGCGCATCTTCTTCCCGTCTCCTAGATAAGGAGCAGTATCTATGCACAATGGCTGAAGAAAAAACGACCAAAGTCACAGCCAAGGCGAGGAAATCTCAAAAGACTAGCCCAATCGCTACGGCCAACGACAAGTCAGATGAGGAATTTATCAGAGATTATCTAAAGCCAAGGTATATAGATCCAATGCCCTACCAAGTATATGCTTCCATTTCCTGTCTGGTCCTTTAGCCAAATATTCTAACTCAATAACATCGGTATCTCGTAGCCAAGGATGGACATCATGGGCACATCCCCTAACTAAGCAGAGCTATTCCCTTGAGCTTCTATCGCCTCGTGCTCTCAGCAAAGACGACTTCAAGGCTTGCTTCGACATCATTGAGTTTACTAGTGGAGAGGATTATAAGAACGCCTCGGTGGGATGGCATCCTGCTATGAAAAAGAAGGAGATGAAGTCACCGGACCTGCGATACGTCCTAGTCAAAGATGAAAGCGGCACAGTCACTGGTTTCACTTCGTTGATGCCCACGTTTGAGAACCACGAGCCTGTGCTGTACTGCTATGAGGTGCATTTGTTACCTGAGCTGCAGGGGTAAGTAATTTCATCTTTTTATCGTCTTTTGTGTATTCTCTTTCTATAAGAGACATATTACAGTCAGAAAGCAGCACGAAAGCTAATTATTCCATGTTCCGCTCAAATTTAGTTCCGGTCTCGGAAAGCACCTCATGAATTTCCTCATCACCATCGCAGAAAATATCCCTTCTACCAAAAAAGTCATGCTCACATGCTTCATCAGCAACACCAACGGCCTTCGATTTTACGAAAAGATTGGCTTCGCCAAAGATGATTTTTCGCCTAGAGATCGCGTACTAAGGGGAGGCAAAATTGTGCGCCCTGATTATGTGATTCTGAGTCGTGAGACGGCACATGGTGGCTCGGAGGGGCTTGTGGATGGGGAGACGGAATGGGAAGATGAGAATTAGACTACTACAGACAATATAATAGACAAGACGTGGCGAGCGATGAATTTAATATTTTATGGTATCATGCAGGCAAGAGTTAAATGCGACCTAATCTATGAGTTTGCCATCGACCTAGAGACGCAGTCAAAAATCCATGCTTTGCAGACACCCACATCCATCCATCCTCGTCGCTAACCCAAGAGGCAAGAAAAAAATTTCACAGCATGGCTCGCACATTCAAGTCTCGCAGAATTTTGGCATGCCCCGAGAGGGCAGCCGCTCTTTATTAAATTGACAAATCATTATTCATGTCATAAAAAACGCCGTGCCTGCCTCTTAAACCTTGATGGGAGGTCTTTTGTTTACTCGATATCTTTCAAGCTTCTGACCACATATAGCCTAATCCCAAACTCCTGAAATCAGATACAGCCCTTTCCCTTTTCCTGCCTTCTCCTTTTGTATAAAACCCCTATCCAGAATTCTTCGTATCAAATCATCGCATTTATGCATAAAGCTTCTTCTCATAAGACTCCATGTTCACGTTACCCTCCAACTGAGCGCTAGCCGTGCGAAGCTCAAATCGCAGGACACCAGTGGCGGCACACTCGTGCAACTCCTTGAGACTGCGCATACCGCAATCCTGCATAGAGTGCTTGAGACCAGCAGCAAGGTAAGGAACGAACTTGGAGATCGATCTAGACAATATATTAGCTTTAAAGATGTCCTTTCCTATAGAGTGAGCTTTCGTGGTCTTCAACTTACCCTCGGTGAGCCACGGCACCAGCAACACCCTGGGCAACCAAGACACTGTCGCCTTCAGAGAAGTAACGAGCAGTACCGGCGTTGCTCTTCTGGCTGTCCTTACCGCCATTACCAGCCTTCTTGTCCTGCATAGCATCAATGGAGCCCATACCACGGTAGGCCTTGACAAGCTTTCCTTCGCGCGAAACGAAGGAAGTACCAGGAGACTCAGTGGTACCAGCCAACAAGCCGCCCATCATGATAGTGGAGGCGCCGAGAGCAAGACCCTTGGCAATATGACCAACATTCTGGATACCACCATCAGCGATGCAAGGAACGCCAAAGCGAGCAGCGAAGCTGCTGACTGCGTGAACAGCAGCTGCCTGAGGTCGGCCGACAGCCATGACCTCCTGAGTGATACAGGCAGAGCCGCTACCCATACCAATTCGGAGACCGTCAACGCCAGCAGCGATGAGGCTGGCAGCCTGCTCTCGGGTAACAACGTTTCCACCGATAACATCCAGATCGGGGAACTGAGCCTTGATCCACTTGATCATCTCAACCTGGTACATGCTGTTGCCTTGAGAGCTATCAAGGATAACAACGTCAAGACCAGCCTCGACCAGCTTCTGCAGACGGACCTTGTCCTCAGGCCGGGTGCCAATGGCAGCAGCGCAGAGAAGCTGCTTGCTGTGGGGAAGCTTAGAAGCCAGCGGGAAGTGCTGGTTCTTGGTCAAGTCAGAGCGAGAAATCATGGCAACCAGGTTGAAGTCCTTGTCGACAATGGGGAGCTTGCCCTTCTTGGACTGGGACAGGATTTTGTTCGCCTCGGTCAGGGTAACGCCATCGGGAGCAGTGATGAGGTCGTGGACCATGACCTTGGAGACAGGTGCGCTGTGGTCATCTTCGAACTGGATGTCTCGGTTGGTGACAATACCAAGGAGCTTTGAGCCGATCTTTCCGTCCTCTGCGTGTCTGAATTAGTAACCAAGCCGCCAATTTGCTTCAGTTGCATGCTATTAGGTGGGACAAATGTGCAGGTCATAGTATAGGTGGTCCTCAGGACATAGGTCTTTTGGTGGAACGAAAGTTATAATTTAAAAAGGTTTATAATCATATAATGCAGTAAATGCAGTGATTGGGTGAAAATGTGAAAATTTTTCTTACCTGTAACTGGGAAACCGCCAAAGCCCCATTTCTCCTTAAGAGCGATGGCCTCGCCAACCGTGGTCTCGCGAGTGATGACAACGGGGTCAAGAATGAAACCGTTCTCGTAACGCTTGACCTTGCGGACCATGTCGGCCTGAGCCTCGGGAGAGCAGTTGTGGTGGATAACACCCAGACCACCCTGAAGAGCCATGTGGATGGCCATCTCGTGCTCAGTGACTGTGTCCATGGGCGAGGAGACGAAGGGAGTCTTGAGAGTGATGCGCTTGGTGATGGCAGAGTCCAGGGTCACCTCTGACGCAGGGAAGCCAATGTAGCCAGGCAGGATAAGGAAGTCATTGTAGGTCAGGCCGCCGTGCTTGGCCGTGTCCATGAGCTCCTGTCTGTCGAGGCCATCACGAGTCTTGTACTCTTCCAGCACCTGCAGAGCAGTGGTGTGGTCGAGGATCTTGGCAGAACCGTTGATGGCGGCCATTTTTTCTGATTGTATTTTTTTGAAATGAGAAAATGTGACAGACAAAAGAGCGAGGTTGAAGACGGAGGATCAATCAAATCAGGATAACTTGATCGACTGTTTGGAGTTGATACGGCGCTTCTTCCCGTAGGAAAGAAGAAAGAAAAAAAATTTAAAGCGGACCACCTGAATTTTTTTCTACTTATGCTTGCCACGCCACAGGGTCCGAGTTTAGGAGGGGCAGCGACTTCAGCGCGGGGCCTCTAAAATTTCCTGACTAGGTGCTCTGCTATGATATATAAGCAGCGCTAGAGATTACACGTCCATTACCCTGCAGTATTGGGTTTGATAGGAGAATTATTCCATGGCTATTGAACCTCGGGCTGTGATGGCGCTTGTCAATGGCAAATTTTACCGTATGCAAGTAGATGTGCTACTCATCGTCTAGGCTTATAAGGTTTTTGCAGTTTGGCCGGGAATATTCCCGTTCGTATACGCTCCTACACGAGACGCCCATTGGCTGTACTCTGCATCCAAGATGCTCTTTAATTGACCCCACAATCTGTGGGATGTCTGAAGAGGTAGGTAAACACACCACAACAGTGCCGCAATTGGACACATGTATGAATACATTTGAATAGCGCCCAGCTAAAAGTTATTCAATCAAATAATCACTCGCAAATGTATACACTTCCAGTAGCATCGCATCAGTACCTACCTGTAGTTTGCTGTATCTGCTCTACTGCAGCCCCTCCAACACCCCGCCGTGTGTACAAACCCTGTCTGTAGCGCCTAAAATCGGCCAGCAGTACGTCACTTCGGATTGCTGCGCCGGAGTATCTCCGGAACAGTTCGCATGCATGTGCATGCGCGGACGGAACTAGCGATTCTATTGCCCGCGGGATGAGGAAGCTGTCAGAGGAACTGCAGCCTTGGAGATCTAATCTGCTCTTTTTGATCTCACGATCCACAGCTGTAGATTAGTGCTGTGCTCGTGCGAGGCCATGAAAGGTCGCATCGCCTGAAGTTTGTAGTTCGTGAGCTTGCGACAGCTGAGCCACCGACCCTGGCTTGTCCCCTCTTCACCTCAAGCTGCCAGCCGGCGCCTTCGCACGACATCGAGACATACGCATCCTCCCGACGACGCGCTGCATGTCGGACAATGTGATGGAATTTGCGACACAATGGCTGATACTGAAGACGCATCTCCCAACGGAGAGCCAGTGGCAGACTACGAGAACCCAAGTCCTGCCGTAGAAAACGATGACGACGCTGATGTCCCGCAGCTCGAGGAACAAGACGTACCAGAAGACCCCAGCTCTGTGGATCTTGAGGAGGAGAAGCATACCGTAGATGCCACAGTTGTAGAAGCATCTACCCAAAATGGCGACATTTCCGAAATCACATCGGCGGACGCAAGCTCTATTGATGCAATCCCGCACAGAGTAGGGAGCCCCATTGAGTCTGTCACCTCTGCGGCAGGAGATTCTCCCTCAGTTCAAGTATGTGATGCTCTCAGTATGATTAGAGAAATGTCTGACAGGAATAGGGCTCGCGCGTTTCCTCTCCAAGTAGCAGTGTGTTGCCAACAGCTGCCTCCCGTTCAGGATTAGGCAGCCCGACACCGTCCTTCCGACCCTTTGATCGACGGTTCCAATCCCGCATATCCTCGTTCAACGCCCTCAGCCCTCGTCCCTCGTCTCCTGCATTTGCGGCCAGCCATAGCCGCCACGCTTCTTACAGCTCTAATTTTCCTATAGATCAGGCCGATACGGATACGCCTTCGCCACCGTGGGAAATCGTAAGGTGGACTCGACTGAAGAAGCTGAATAGCTATGCGTTTTCAGAATCAGGGAAGCGGAATTTTGGATCGCCTACGTGTCTTGCTGTGTCCGCTTCGATTTTCTTGGGAACTTCCAAAGGCATAATCTTAATGTTTGACTATAGCCAAAACCTCAAGCTGATCATCGGCCCTGGGACTAAAGGTATGTTTTGTAAAGACGTGTAAGTGTGCATGGCTAATTTTAATAGCTGTTGAGTCTGGACCCATTACTGCCCTTGCTGTATCAGCAGATCATACAACCATAGCCGGCGGCCATTCCAACGGAAACATCTTCACTTGGGATACAACACGGCCTTCACGGCCTTTCCTTACAGTCCCGCATCTAGACGACTCTCAAGTTCAGAACAGGACAGTGGATGGCCATATGCCAGAGGCGTCCGTTATCCATATAGGATTTCTGGGGACCCGGCACACAGCTCTCGTATCCGCAGATGACCATGGCATGGCCTTCTCCCATCTTGCCACCAGAGGTACTGGCCCACTGGGCAGAACGGTCAAGACCACGAGGATATTGGGTCGGTATCCCAATGCACCGATGCCTCCAGGTAAAACAATAAAGCCCAGTACCGTTCTTGCCTTTGCCCCTCTGCCATTGGGAAACATTGAACGTGCGACAGACAAGATGGGACTGACTGCCATGCTTACCCCTTACTTACTTGTCATTGTTTCCACGACCCCAGTGGCGCAGACGCAACACAAGTCGGCACGCCCTAAAGATGTTCCGGCTCACAGCGCGATGACGGGCTGCTTAACCTGGTTTCCTGCTGTGAATCTCAAAGTTCCAGACTCACACACTGGGTCTACCATCTCAAAAGCAAAACTAGCGTATTGTTGGTCTAATGTGCTAACAGTGCTGGACGTCGAAGAGATTCCTGGAGATGACGCTGATCAGCCACCTTCGTTGAGGTTTAAAGCCCGAAGTAGATGGAAATGTGAGGAGTCAATTGCCGCTGTGCAATGGCTTAGCCGCTCTGTGTTGACTGTCTTGACGATTTCTCAACGATTGATCGTTCTAGAAGACAGAACCATGCGCATGACGGAAGCGTTTGATCTATTGGAGAGATACATCTACCACACCGATCTTTTCTCCACACAACTACACACTCTTGTGGAAAATCTAGACGAAAATGATGTATCGATGCATGGGGTTGTAGCCGATGCCTTTTACATGAGTTTCAAAGCATACAAAGGGAGAATGTTCCTCCTAGGTTTCAACGACGTGGCTATAGGCGCATTATCAAACTGGGCAGACCGACTTATTGCTACAATGGAGCATGGTGATTACATAGGGGCTATTCAGCTGGCTACCACTTATTATACTGGCGACGCCAACAAGTTGACCGTTGGTCTCCCTGACGACACTGACCTAAGACATGATATGGTTCGCGACAAGCTCATGGAGATAACCAGCGCCTCTCTAAAATATGCTTTTACGCAGAGACAAAAGCACAAGGCATCGGTGGATGATGACCATTTGAAGCAACTCGCGGAAACTTGTTTTGTGGCTTGCCAAACTGTTGGCAACGTTGATCTTCTGTTCGAAGAGCTATATGAATGGTATAGCGATGCTGATGCCGAAGGCATATTTCTCGAGACACTTGAGCCTTATGTCCTTGCCCAAACAATTACGATTGTTCCACCTACAGTGGTCAAAGATATGGTAAACTACTATGTTATCAAAGGATGGGAAAGCAGGCTTGAGGAAATGATATGCCACATGGAGACAGCAACTTTAGATCTGGATCAGCTCACCATTCTCTGCAAGCAACATAATCTATACGATGCGCTTACCTACGTCTGGAACCAAGCTTTGCAAGATTACATTACCCCAATGATCGACCTACTCAATTTACTGGTTCCTCTGATGTCCAATGGGGATTTTATGGCCGGCAGCACGAGCGATGACTATTACGGCGTGAATGCAGTCAAAATCTTTCCCTATCTCTCCTATATTCTCACGGGGCGAATATATCCAAGTGGAGAGATAATGGACGAAGACATAGCTTATAGGGCCAAGGCGGAGATTTACTGGTTTTACTTCTCTGGAAAAACTATCTCTTGGCCCAAAGGCAGCGGCAAAGAATTTCTCACCAGGGCCAACGGAGAGCCAGAGCCTACATTTCCATATCTGAGAATGATTCTCAAATTTGATGCTCCTAGTTTCCTCAGTGCTTTAAATGAAGCGTTTGAAGATTCGTTTCTAAACGATTCTTCTGAAAAACACTCCAATGGAAGTGGATCCAAGATGGACATGCCCGAGGAACAGATCTTTGGCTTGACAATCAATCGACAGTACATTTTATCAATCTTGCTCGATGTAATGAATCCCACCGATTTTGCTCCGGCAGACACGATATATCTCGACATGTTTATTGCTCGAAACCTCCCCAAATTTCCTCAATACCTGCTTTTCTCTGGCACGACTTTGTCAAATGTACTTACAGGGCTATGCAATTACCCTGGTCCTGATCTTGCTGAGGATGCACAGCTGAGTGCTGAATATTTGCTATCAGTTTATCATCCGTCGGATATGCCTGCATTATTGCCATTGCTCAAACAGGCTGGCTTCTATCGGATATTGAAACGAGTATACAAAGTCGATAAACAATATGGAAAGCTTGTGCAGACTTACTTTGAAGATGCAGAAGACCAAGACATGGTCTTTGACTGCATTGCGGAATGTTTACGACCTCATAGCGAGCTTAGCCAAAAGCAAAGACAGGAAGTGTTGGAGATTATTAAAAATCACGCAAAGGACTTGCTTGAACTAAGCCCCGAGCGTTCAGCATCGACGCTTGCATCACAGGAGACAGAGCTGCATCAACATATTCTAGCTTCTGCTGCTGACGCCCCTATTTTACAACATGCGTATCTAAAAATGCTGCTAGAACCAGAAGATCCGTTGGCGGATGAACAGCAAACACTCGATCGGTATCTTATCGAACAATATGTTCAGCTCATGTGTAAATTCGATCCACAACACGTTTCGGACTATATCGGGCTCGTCCAGTCAGTGGACCTTCAATTAAACAACTTATTACCCGTTATGGAAGAAACCGGTGTGGTAGATGCTGCTGTAGTGCTCATGGCCAATGCGGGACAAGTTGCCGAGGCTATGGAGCGATTAGTGCAGCACCTGGAAACCCTCGAATCCGCTATGGAAGGTCTTTTGCGATCGCATAACACGAGAGATGGAGAGGATGATAGCGAGGATGATAGCTCTCTTTCTCTGCAGCCATCGGCCGAAGCCCTTCTGGAAAGCCTGCAAAAGTATGTCCATGTTGGAATCTGGCTGTGTCAAGAACAGACAAAGGCACCACGGAGGACCAGCGTGGTATCAAAAAATAAGACTGCCCAGGAGAACTTGTCTGCAGATGAGTCTCTCTGGCTGAGTCTCATCATTGCCTGTGTGCAGGTGACTCAAAACTTGACTCCATCTATACAGGCTATTGCCAATGAAGATGCGCTTGATGAGGAGACGCTTTTGGCAAAGCTGCGATCGCTTGTACAGCATACGTTCACTTCGTTACTTGTTTCTACCTCAAGCCAGGCTTCGAATCTAGCAAACGGCCAGCCAGGGGCTGTTACTTTCTCAAACCCTGCATCGAACATCTCCTTCTTGAGAGTTTTGAGATCGTTCCTCACCCAAGTCGCAGCATCGTCCCCCAGTCTGGCAGACCTTCGTAGCGTTCTTGCGTCTATATTCTCCGCGTATGCTTACGAAGAGTCTATTCTCCGCCTGTCGAATCGCCTTATAGAACGAAACTTATTCACAAACGTCAATACATCTGTCGAGCTTAGACAACGAGGATGGAGGCCGCGGGGCTCTACCTGCGAGGCTTGTGGCAAAAGAGTCTGGGGTCCGGGCCTTGCTGGCACTTCTGTTTTTGAAGCCTGGGAAGACAAGCAAGCACTTGAAGATGCGGCCAGAAAGCAGCGGCAGACACAAGTTGCGGAGCGAGCTAAAGGCCACGCAAGAATCACGGATCGGAGGAGCAAGGGGAAGAGCTTGGACATGCGGCCCTCAAGCATGCTGCTAGAGCAATACGCCGGAATTTCCATCAAGGACCAGCTGCTAGGACCGCTAGTCGTGCTAGCCTGTCGACATATCTATCACCAGACATGTCTAGACGCGTTACAAGAGAAGCAAGAGAACGGCATCTTGCCGATGAATCTTGATTACAAGTGTCCGATCGACGGAAGAAGTCATGTATGATGAGAAAAGTTATATAGATGTTGTTTATTGTCTGTGTATGTATATGCTAGCGAGCAAAGCAATGGCGAGTTGTGTCTTATGGATGATTGCGGATCGAACTAGGTGGCCACTGTTATTCTGCTTCTTTTGGGATAGGAATAGATAAGAGATAAGAGATATGAAGTTTATGAATCATTTATTAAAATCTGGCAGCACTCTTATTATGCGATTAGATCTGTTTGCAGTGCTGCTGTTTTGTTGTTCGAGGGACACGAGTTAGCAGTGCACATTGACCTCTATTCATGCTTGAAGCCGCTATAAACTAGTGGCGTGGGGGGCTTCTGTAATAACGCGGGAGGCCATACTCGGTCACTTCATCTTATACTTGCCAACTACAACAATCCAAGCGAAACACACTTCTACGGCCCTCGCCTGGCCGCATACAATCCTGCCATGTCTGGCTCAGACGTGGACGGATCTGATGGCGAATACATCTCCGACAACCAGTCCTCAGGCTCTTCCGACCAAGAATCGCCTCCGCCGCCTCTGTCGCAGAACTACTTTGCGCCTCCATTCTACGGCCGGCCACCCACGCCTCTGCCTCCATCGCCATCTCTCACGTCACTTCTACGGCCCTCGCGCCCGACAACTCCAGATGCCTCGGACGACGACATTGCTCCCGTGCCGCGCACCGCGCCCAAGGTGCCGACGTACGAGTACTACGGCTTCGTGCTGTACCTGTTCAGCAGCCTCATCTTCCTCATGTACCTGCTGTGGAGCTACCTCCCGTCGCCGTTCCTACACGCGCTGGGCATCTACTACTACCCGGACCGCTGGTGGGCGCTGGCCGTGCCGGCGTTCCTGGTGATGACGGTCGTGTACATTTACGTGGCGCTAGCGGCGTACAACCTGGAGATTTTGACGGTGCCGATGACGAGCGTGGAGACGATTGTGGACGGGGCCGGGGCGCTGGCGATGATTGATTCCAAGGGGAGGCTGAAGGGGAGCGGCAAGCGGGAGAAGAAGTGCGAGAGCAATGGGAAGCTGAGGTGGAGGGAGATTTGGAACGAGGGGACTGATGCGGTGCTGGATGTGCCGCTGGCGGGGGTTTGTGAGGTGTTGTATGGAGAGGGGCGGGATATGTCTGATGGTGAAGAGGAAATTCTTTGAGATTCCTTGTGCATGGGAGCTGAAATTGATTTGTTAAACCATTTATCGCGGCGTTTTTGATTGATAGAATAGCGACTGGGAGATTGAATTGACACCTAGATATCAGCCTAGTACGGCTTTATAATACTCATGGTTAATCCATTTGGCATGAGCAATAAATGATATTGCTGCAATATGGCATTTATATTTATAGCATTTATAAATTATCTATCATCCATCTCCATTGGCCAAAATTAACTCTTCAAGTGAATGTCGTAGCACATAATAGCACTTCTTCTTTACACAGATGCTAGCCTGCAATCTTGAAGCTCCCGTGGTTTAGCGCGCCAAGGGTCCGTCTATAGCGGCATTCCCCACCACAGCCTTGCAGGAAAAAAAAGTTGCACGGCTGAGCTACAAAATTTCTAGTGCTATACATAAAGTGCAAGTCCGTGTCAACCAAATATTTTTTTTTGCCTCGTTACTAGGTAAAATCGGGGTGCGGACTGCTAAAAATTTCGCTGTGCCTTTTCCGCCATCATGGATATCCTCAAAGTACTGTCGCGCGGTACCAAGAAGAGCGCAAAATCGTCGCTCTCAGGCGGCAGCGCAGTGGGCAAACTGCCCTCTTCGGGAACAAAGACCAACCCGCAGCTCTACCACGACGAAGTTCGCGGCCAGAAACGAAAGCGCGATGTTGAAGAACCCGAGAACAAGATACCCGAAGTGCTCCCCGAAGTCGACTTCTTTGCGCCCAGGGACGTTGCGGAATCGAAACCTGCCAAGAAGGCCGAGGCGAAGAAGGGCTCCAAGCGAGCGGCTAGTCCTGATGCTGAAGCCGAAGCGAAGCTGTTGAGCGCTGAGGAGTGTCGCCAGCTGCTGCGGTCGCATCGATTGAAGGTGACGCTGCTGGGCAAGCGGGACGAGCAACACAAAGTCAAGAAGTCGAAGAAGAAAAAGGCCGTCGTCGAGGTGAAGAAGGACAAGAAGCCGCCGCAGCTGAATCCGCAGCCACTGGTGTCGTTTGGCCAATTGCGAAGCACATACAACCTGTCACGCAGGGTAGCTGAAAATCTTTCATACCAGGGCTACCGTGTGCCGACGGAGGTTCAGATGGGAAGCATGCCGTTGCTGATTCGGCCTGATCTGGCACTAAAGGGCGAAGAAGGGTTGGAGAATGGCATTGACTTGCTGGCTGTGGCGCCGACGGGAAGTGGAAAGACGATCAGCTTCCTTGTTCCGACGATTAATAACATTATGAGGAGGAGAGCGCAAGAGAAGCTGCATGGGATTCACGAGCTTGAAGCGATTGTGATTGTGCCAACTCGAGAGCTTGCGTATCAGATTGTCAATGTCGGAAATCAGCTGGTCAAGGGAACTGGAATCAAAATTGTCGGAATGAGAAAGGGCATGATTCTCGCTGCTGAAAGTCAAGACATTGGCGAAGATAGCTCAGACGACGAAGAAGAAAAGCCAGAGGAGTCTGAAGATGAGGAAGAAGATGAAGATGACGAGGAAGAGGAAGAAGATGAGAAAAAGAGAAAGAGCAGGAAGCCCAAAGTCATGTCAAAAGTGGATATTTTGATCACGACGCCTCTTCTGCTACTCAACTTCCTGACTTCTGGATCGGCGAGCACACAAAAAGTCCTACCAACAGTTCGCGATCTGATACTGGACGAGGCAGATGTGCTCCTTGATCCCTTGTTCCGCGAACAGACTCTTGGCATCTGGAATGCTTGCAGCAGCTCAGACCTACGACTCTCATTCTGGTCTGCGACTATGGGATCCAACATCGAGACGCTGGTTACTGAAAAGCTGGCTTCACGAGCAGAGTCTCTGGGCATTACCCAGCGACCGTTGGTTCGATTGGTTGTCGGTCTAAAGGACACTGCTGTCCCGAATATTGTGCATAGGCTGATTTACACTGCCAGCGAGCAGGGAAAACTTCTCGGTCTGCGCCAGCTCTTACGACCTACCTCAAGCATCGACTCAGGGCCGCCGCTGCGACCGCCTTTCCTGGTGTTTACACAGACTATTGAACGAGCTACGGCTTTGCAAGAAGAACTCAAGTACGATATCCCCCTAGAGGCGGGCGGTTCATCTAGAATAGCTGCTCTGCATAGCGGCCTCCCCGATGCTGCTAGGGCGGCCATTATGCGAAAGTTCCGAGCTGGAGAGATTTGGGTCCTCATCACCACCGATGTTCTAGCTCGAGGCGTTGACTTTGCTGGCGTCAATGGAGTCCTAAACTACGACGTTCCCGGCTCGAGTGCCGCCTATGTGCACCGAGCAGGAAGAACAGGACGAGCGGGCCGCGAGGGCGGCATCGCCGTTACTTTCTACACTAAGGAGGACATTCCCTTTGTCAAGACTGTGGCAAACGTCATTGCCGAAAGCGAGAAGCAGGCTGGCAAGACAGCCGAAGAGTCTTCAGTGCAGAAGTGGCTGCTCGATGCTCTGCCAAACGTCGGTAAGGAAGACCGGAAGAAGCTCAAAGAAAGGGGCGTGGAGTCGAGAAGAAGTGGCAATACAGCCCAGATTACATCTAGGAGTGGATATGAGCGGCGCAAAGAGCATAACAGGAAGGGTGCTATTGAAGGAAGCAAAAAGAGAAAGATGGAGGCTGGTGAAGATAATGGCAAGGGCAGGGATGGTGAATGGGGCGGCATTGATGATTAGCTTTCGCGATATCCAATATACACAATCTAGACGTGGCGTTTCATGACGGGGTATTTTTTTTTTTTTTTTCTGTTTCGGAGCTATTCTATACAGCCCTCATTCTATTGTACATGTGTCTTGCAGACGAAGACATATCTGTATTTATACACATATCTATACAGCCCACCAATATCTCACAGTCTACTCATGAGGAAATCGTAGCATCTTATTTCTCATTAGCTTTCTCGTCAGCTGACAATCCAACCACATTTCTCAACGTGCCAAAGCTCAAGCAGTCGCTGATACGGTTGGCGCCCGAAAAGAGCATCACAAGACGCTCGACACCGCATCCCCAGCCACCAGTAGGGGGAAGGCCATAATCAAGAGCCTTCACATAGCTCTGATCGAGAGGGGAAGCTTCCCACTCATCTTCTTCAATCGGCTCAATTGGCTCGGTGGTAGTCTCAGCATCAGTATCCAACGCCGGCTGCTCTGCGAATCCTACTGTGCCGTCAGGCTTGTTCACAAGGCTGCGATGAACGGCTAGCTTTCTTTGCTGCTCCTCCGGGTTGTTCTCCTCCTCATACATGTTGGCGAGTTCTCGGCCGCCAATGAAGAGTTCCGCACGAGCGGAAACTAGTTGATACGTCCTGGGGCAGAGGAAGCTCTTTGCCAGCGGAGACATGCAGGCGGGGTGATTCGTGATAAAAATCGGCTCTGTGAAGGACATGGGCTCTATATAAGTCGCGGCGAGTCGATCAAGGAGCTTTGGTAAAGACGTGGGCACCTCTCCGGGGATCTCAATGCCGGAGAGTTTCAGAACGGCAAGGAGTTCAGGGAGAGCGCCGTCTTCCACAGAAAGCTTAGGGAAGCGAACCCCAATAGCTTCTTCCAAGGCGGGTATAAATTCCACCTGTTTGAATGGCCTGGTGAACTTGCTGAGGTCGATAGGCGGCAGGGTGGTAAGCTGCGTGGATATCAACTCTTGGGAGTGCTTTGCAAGAGTATAGATCAGCTCTTCCGTTTCCTTGATGAGATCAGGAAGATTGGAATAAGCACTGTAGAATTCACACATTGTGAATTCCGGATTGTGAGTCGCATCAACGCCTTCATTTCGGAAAGCAGGACCCATCTCAAAGACCTTGTCTACACCACCAACAACCAAACGCTTTAGCCATAACTCGGGTGCTATCCTAAGTGCAAGATCTTTGCCTCGGAACTCTGTGGCTCGTGTCACAAACGGCCGTGCAACCGCACCACCAGCGTTCTCAGCAAGAATTGGCGTCTGGAATTCGAGGAATCGCTTAGAGTGGAAGTGATCTCGGATCTGCTTCATGATTTCGGACCGTAATCTCAGGATGTCGACGACGTCTCGATTCACTAGCATATCAACATGGCGCTCTTGCATTTTGGTCTTAGGATCCGTGAGCTTTTCTGGAACTTGCTCCATGGATGGAGAGAGAAGCTCAGGCAGCTCGCGAGCCTCAAGGGAAAGCTGCCCTGTGTTTGTACGAGTGGCAATACCAGTAACCGCTACCAATCGGTTAGCCCTTGCAGAGGGATCAGAGAAGCGTAATAGGCCTACATATATGGTCTCCAACTTGGATCAAATTCTTAAGAAGGCGAAATTTGTGAACACGAGATTGCTCCTCTGAAGCAACTTTGCTTTTGTTGATCATAATTTGAACTTTTTGAAATTCATTGGTTATGTCGAGGAAGATGAGAGAATTGCCCACAACGCGCTTTGATCGAATTCGCCCAGATAAGGTGACGAGCTCGCCCGAAAGCTCATCTTGGGATTCCTGCAGAAACTCAGGGACGCTCTTCCTAATAGATGACGATTCTAGTCGAGGATAAGCCTCAGGGTATAGTGGATCCTCGCTCCTTTGATCCTCTTGCAATTCTTTCCTTCGATGTCTCTTGAACGGCGAGACGCCATTTTCATCCTGCTCTTCCTGCTCCTCTTTTGCAAACCTCGAAGATTCATTGATGTGAATTCCAGATTTGGCAGAGAAAGCTCGGACAGCCTGTCTGTTTGCAGACTCAAGGCGCAACGGAGGGGGCGCCCAACCCCATGATGCAATTGAGTGAGTAGCTCTTGGGACAAAGGGCCTTAAGCTACCATTCAACGCAGCAGACTGGCGCGCCAGTCTTATGCAGCTGGCGGATCTCATCTCTTCTAGGCGATAACTGTCAGCTATTTCCACCATAAAGCAAGCGGATTGTGTGGAAATATGGTAGTAGGTTATAGTGATCAGGAAAAGGCAGGTTATTTATCTCTAACAGCAGAGCTGTTTCAATCGCAGCGGTTCTGAAGCGAGATTGCGAATTCATCATGATGAGAATTGATAAAGAAAGCGAAATAGAACAACTTACAAACATAGCGACGGCACTGGAACATATGCCTTATGTGCAAGAAACGCAGATGCGCATCTAGCAATCCAGACACCAGTGCTTTGAAGGATAGAAATTTGTGCCTCAATCGGACAGTGTGGGCTGTTTTTTATTTATTTTTTTCGGTGCACTGGCGCCTCCCCCGTAATTGGAGACACCCCGCCAATTGCATGCAGCTCACTGGCTAGCCTTCCTGCTAAGCTCAACACCAAGGCCAGGCTGAAATTTGTTCCGACGCGCCCATTCCTCAGTACCTCCCAGCCATTGCTTCCTGCTTATACGCGTGTCGTTTCGCATCTAACCAGACCGGCACTGGAGCTTTTGCGCAATCTCTACGAATTGGCCCGCCAACAATCGCTGCCTTACCAAGAGCATCGCAATCATGGCCCAGCAGCCTTTGCCAACGTCGGCTCAGCCAACCGACATCTACGGCGGAGGTTCGTTTGTCACTGCTTGAGCAGCGCGAATCGATGCGCTGCACGGGAATTGGAAGTAAAGAAAGCTAATCCAATGTATAGATGAGGTCTCTGCTCTCGTTCTCGACCCCGGCTACTGCAATACGCGAGCAGGCTTCGCTGGCGAAGATGTCCCCAAGTCTATTTTGCCATCATTCTACGGCCATGTCACCAGCGACCCTCCCCGAGACCTATTTGGCGACGAGTGCATCATCCCACGCGGCGATTTCGAGGTCCGCAACTATATGAATAAGGACAGCGTTGTAGAAGACTGGGATGTGGCGGCCAAGATGTGGGAATTCATGCTGGTTAAGCGCCTACAGCCCGAGCGACAGACGCCGCCATCGAAGAATAAGCTGAACGACGACGTGAAGGAGCAGGACGGCGAAGGAGATGTCGCGATGGAAGAAGTCGAGACGATGGAGAAGGCTCTAGAGGAGTTCCCTTTGCTGATGACAGAAGCTCCGTGGAACTCGCCCAAGGCACGTGAAAAGGCCATCGAGCTCAGCATGGAGAGCTGGGGAACCCCCGCCTTCTGGCTAAGCCGGACTCCCGTTCTTTCATCATTCGCTGCTGGAAAGGCTACTGCCCTTGTCATCGACGTTGGTGGCGCCAATACCTCTGTTACAGCTATCCATGATGGCATGGTTTTGAAGCGATCTATCCAGCGATCACCCGCGGGCGGCCTATGGCTGTCTTCGCAGATCCGCAACATGTGGGAAACTTCCGAGCCAAAAGTTGACTTGGTCCCGACGTTTATGGTTGAGAACAAGTCTCCCGTAGATGCTCTTGCTCCTGCTCAAGCGAGACTGCGCGAGTTCCCTTACAAGATCCACGACTCTTTCCGAGCATTTGAAGAAGAGCGGCTGTTGACCGAGTTCAAGGAGTCTGTTGTTGAGGTTTGGCGTGGACCTGGAAGATACGGCGCCGCCGGAAACGAAGAGTACATTAAATCTCAGCCTGGTCGTGTGTTTGAGATGCCTGATGGCTACAACCAGATGTGGCGCGAGCAGCGATTCAAGGTCGCTGAGGGCATGTGGGACGAAAACGCTGGATACCCCGTCCCCGAGTCGGAGCGCCTCACCAAAGCCCAGACCATCCCCGAACTTATCCGTTCCGCGCTCAATGCCATTGACGTCGACCTGCGAGGCAACCTCCTCGCCAACGTCGTGGTTACGGGCAGCACAAGTTTGATCAACGGCTTCAATGACCGTCTAAATAACGAACTGACGGCGATGTATCCCGGGCTGAAGATCAAGATTCACGCTGCAGGTCTGTCTAGCGAGCGCAGATTTGGTGCCTGGATTGGTGGAAGCATTCTTGCTAGCTTGGGAACTTTCCACCAAATGTGGATATCCAAAAAGGAGTATGAGGAAAACGGAGTTGGCATTGTCGAGAAACGATGCAAATAGAGGATACAAAACTCCTAATCTTAGGGGATAAATATTTGGTGAAGGATAATGGCGTACGGAGTTGGAAGAAAGATGTTAGTGCTATCTATCTATGCTTAGGACATGGGACGCTGCTACTGAGATCTGGCTGGAGATCAGAGGCATGCGTAGATCTAATCAAGTTATTTTGTGCAAATTGAACGCAAAGGAAGTGAATGCCTAAGCTAACCCACAAAGCTAACCCACAAAGCTAACCCACAAAGCTAACCTTGACGTCAACTTCGTCCAGTCGTCCAGGTTCCAGCTCCATATCCTTCCATGCCCTTTCTATGTTGATTTCGAGTACATGCTGGTCGCTTTGTGATACGCCTACGGTTTCTACCGGGACGGCTTGGTCTTGAAGAGTTACAATGAAATCTTCCTGGAGTGTCATCTTCGGTAATGTAGAGATGTAAACGCCTGAGCAATTTCGTAATCAGCAAACATCTTGCAGCTCGGAAGATCGACCCTCTTCTACTTACCAAATATGCCTAAGGCCTTCAACTTGACAACAACAGACACTCTTCCGTTCTCTTTCATGCTGATACTGCTGGCCACAATAGCCACACTGCCAGTCATCTTGTTGATTAACCCCAGATTCGCCGCCCATATGTCCCCATACTTGGGACCCGCGAGAGGCACAGCCTGAAAAGCTGTGAAAATGTCGTATCCGCGGACGTCCAAAGATCCAACAATGAGCGAAATCGGATCATCAAGCTTCATCGGCGCCGAAGCTTTCCCTGTGGCGTGGGCTCGTACAATGTAATGTAGGGTTGGCACGGTGCCTGGGAAGCAAGAAAGGGGAATTAATTCTGTGAGTGGGCGTGCTGAAATGTTGAATATGGCTACCACGGGCGTACCAGTTTCAGATGCCCCTATAGCCAAGTTAACAAGGGCAGTTCAGCTAGAAATTCTATGCATGTACACTTACCATGGTAGCTACCAACTTTAAGAAGCAGGTCATCATCGTAGCCTATGTATGGATATATGGCCTTTCCCAAGACGCTTGGTCTAAATATGACAGTCTTGCCCTTAGGGGTCAGGCCCGTCATTTGGCCTATCAAGTCGAGGTTGTGCTCTCCAGGAACGTCGGTGATGTAAATCGGTCCACCACTTACACACCGAGCAGCAGCGTGGAACCCAGAATAATCGTGTACCGTTTGGAACATGTCCCAATCAGGAAGAACATTCAGATACTCCATGAAGATGCTATTATATGCGTTTGTCCATACATGCCAAGGGTGCGACGAGGGAATCTGAGGGAAGAAGTCGTCCGAGTTGCGAACTAGCAAAGCAGGTCGATTCGGTAGCATCTGAGAATTGAACAGCGCCTGCGGAATCTGCGACATGCATGATATGGCCTTGACGCTGAAATAGCGAAGGGATGTGAGATTCCACGCATCGAGGTACGTGTTGATGAGCTCTCGTCTAACAGAAGCACTGAGCCACATGTCGATCATAAATTGAGCATCTGTCTTGACCCCATCAACGCCCGCATCTGAGAGGAATTGATAAAAGTCGTCATAGAATTGACGAACATCATCCTTGGCAATCACCGTCATTTTGCCTCCGAGAGGCAAATTGCGGCGCTTAGCCTCTTCACGAACTACTTCGATGGTTTTGTACTTTTTGGCCAGCTCTCCATCAGGGGAAATGCCGCCCCAGTATCCCAATAGAGCGTGCCATACCGCAATATGTTGGATATTTGGACTTTTCTGGCGAATTTTGCTAATAGCTGCCTTTAATCCGTTTGGAAAAGCTTCTGGCTCGGCCTCAAAGTCAACCCAGCCGTATTGAAACTGGCTGGGGCCTTTATAGTCAATTGACTGCCAGTTGTCATCAATAATCAGAGACGTGATGTTGATGTTGTGCTTTTCGAGCTTATCAATTGCATCAACGATCTTTTGTTCCGTTAACCTTTGACCAAGTGCGTTCCATGTACCTGTAGGGTTATCAGTCTATAATATCTTGAACAAGAGGAATGATTATTCTGGATGTACTAACAGAATCCAAGTCCATCATACCAGTTTTCAAGCCACTCTGGCCGAACTGCATCAGAGAGAGTTTTCAACTCTTCTTCTACCGCTTGATTCGCACTACGAGCTTTCATAACAAGAGCTCTTGCGTGGTACATGACGGCAGCAACGGCTTTTTGGAAATCATTTCCTTCGGATACGAGGATAACTACCTTCTCATCGGAGGCTGAGTCGTTGCGTACATTTACCGATACGGCGCCGCTCGATGAGCTTTGGAAAACAGGTACTGAATCATTGATTCCTGAAACAGCCAATAAGACCATGTTTCTGCCTTGTGGGCTTTGGAAAGCTAACAATATTGCGTCTTTGTCGAGCGAAAAGTGGTCTCTGCCATGACGTGGAGCTAGCCAAGGAGACCAAAGCCGAACAACGGCAAACCATCTGAATTTATCTTTTATTAGGATAACAGTGACTTTTAACAATTGGATATGAGATGTTCAATGGATAAACGACTTTAACACTGACCTTAGAAAGGCTCCCCAGGGGGTACCAATAGGAATGTCAGTGAATGAAGATAAATCATTGTTTGCGGGAGGCACTACAGCTTCAAGTGACCATAATTGAGTTTTCGGCGCTTGGCTCATACGAGACGCAACTTTCCAGGCAGTGTTAAGTCCAGGTATAAGGTCTGCCAACTTATCAAATTCTGTAGGTGCCGGGAGTAAAACAATGTGGCCGTCCTCCAACCCTTGTTCGTCTCGGATCCATCTCCAAGCTTCATCATGATTGTGACGGAATTTGATGGTGAATCGTAGAGTCTTTTTGAAAGTCACTTTTGTAGCATAGTATACCCTGAAGACAGCTTCTGATTCAGCATGAAGAGCCTGTGGTGCCTCGCTGCTCTTCATCCTTGGCACCTCAATCTCAGTCCAATTCTCGCCATCGATTGAGTGCCAAAGAGCGACTTCCCAGCTCTCTTCAGCTCGAAACTTTGGTATTTCCAACAAAGCAGTGAATGGCACGCCGCTAGAGCTTTCGACTGGAGTTACCTGGCTCAAGGGAGGGTAACTTTGGAGTATCGCTTTCATGTTTTCGGGCACTGGAGCCGGCTCAGGTTTTTGCTTTGGTATATAGAGGGTTTTGAAATCGTTTGCAAAGTCATACGTTTCAGGTGCCATTGGATTCTTTATTTGAATATTTGACGGTTATAGACCGATTGGTGGTGTTGAAGCTAAAGCTCGCTCCTGCTATATGATGTAGCTCAACTGTATGTGGTGTATAATGATGACTGAAGTCAATGAATAGCACAAATAAGATAAATTTTACGCTTCTAACGTTTCATATAACGATTTCCTCATCAAAGAAATTGGGAGACAACGGCTAAGGCTTGGGTTGGACGATGTTATGCTGACGAAGAAACACTAACAGCGAAGACGAGTTCCCCGCAAGTAATGGCCAGGACGCTGAAGAGGGGCCAGGAGGGGATAACAATGCGCAGAGAGTAATCATGTACGCTCATTCAATAGAGAAACAAAATCGTCTTCAATTGCTTTTCTGTAGAAACTCTCCATTATGGTCTGTAAGTACCTATGCTTCAGTCGCATAGGGCATATATCATGCCATTAGGTACCAACACATCAACTGGTACTCCATCTTAAGCCAGGCGTGTATGGGGCCAATCGACTTTGGATTCTATAACCACACATGGAAAATTAACTCCTTCATTACTTCTCCTTCCAATAATTCATTGTAAGTATATAGTCCTTGGCCAAATTTTCTTATTAAAGTCCATTGCAACTTGCCAGTAATTGCGCAATGAACTGCTCCCCAATTCAAATCCGTAGCCTGTATCCCAGCACCAGCTGTGGAGATTGCTCGGATGATGAACTTAGTAAATCTGCGCACATAATTGGACGACCCGGTCGTTGTCGTCGGGCGTCGGAGCTGGTCGGAATGACTAAGCAGCCAAAACCTCGAAACTAAGGCCACAACCCGCTCAGCAAAGCTTCTTGCCGAGCAGTGGAAAGATTTCATCAAACCGCTCAATTGACCATTAATCCCCCAAACCTCCGCCATGGCGTCCCGCAGATTAGCTTTGAACTTGTCGCAAGGCCTGCGAGCCCGTTCCGGCCTGGCAGCCGCTGGTTCCCTGCGACGAGGCTTTGCTACTCCTTCCAACGTCGGCAAGACCCAGACAACAACCCTCAAGAACGGCTTGACAGTGAGCGCCAACTCCGGGGGCCAATTGGCCAAGCCTCGTGCCTTGGACGCCTGTTTTGCTAACTGACGAACACCAGGTCGCCACTGAGTACTCACCATGGGCCCAGACATCGACCGTTGGCGTCTGGATTGACGCTGGCTCCCGTGCCGAGACCAACGAGACGAACGGCACCGCCCACTTCCTCGAGCACCTGGCTTTCAAGGTGGGATGTCCCGATATGGCATCATAAGGGCAAACACGGCTGACAGTTGTTTCAAGGGTACCGCAAAGCGATCGCAGCAGCAATTGGAACTCGAGATTGAGAACATGGGTGGCCACCTGAACGCCTACACTTCGGTTGGTCTTTTTTTCCACCCATTCCGTCGCAAATGGGCTCATCCGGGAAAAAAATCTCTGAAACCACTAACATCTTCTTCAGCGTGAGAACACCGTCTACTTCGCCAAGGCTTTCAACTCCGATGTCCCCAAGACCGTCGATATTCTGTCCGATATCCTGCAAAACTCCAAGCTCGAGCCGTCCGCCATCGAGCGCGAGCGCGACGTCATTCTCCGAGAGTCCGAGGAGGTTGAGAAGCAGGTTGAGGAGGTTGTCTTTGACCACCTGCACGCCACTGCTTTCCAGCACCAGCCTCTTGGCCGCACCATTCTCGGACCCCGCCAGAACATCCGTGACATTACCCGCACCGAGCTCGTCAACTACATCAAGAACAACTACACTGCCGACCGCATGATCCTTGCTGCCGCTGGTGGCGTTCCCCACGAGCAATTGGTTGAGCTTGCCGAGAAGCACTTCTCCGGCCTTTCCACCAGCAGCCCCCAGACTGAGGCCTACGTCCTGTCCAAGCAGAAGGCTGACTTTGTTGGCTCTGATGTCCGTGTTCGCGATGACACCATGCCTACTGCCAACGTCGCCATTGCCGTCGAGGGTGTTAGCTGGAACTCCGAGGACTACTTCACTGCTCTCGTCACCCAGGCCATCGTCGGCAACTACGACAAGGCCATGGGCAACGCCCCTCACCAGGGCAGCAAGCTGAGCGGCTATGTTCACAAGCACGAGCTGGCCAACAGCTTCATGAGCTTCTCTACCAGCTACAGCGACACTGGGTATGTTTGCACGATGATGGAATGAGTGTGTTTGAGTATAAACTGACTGTGTCTATCCAATAGTCTCTGGGGTATCTACTTGGTCACTGACAACACCACCCGCCTCGACGACCTTGTTCACTTTGCCCTCCGCGAGTGGATTCGCCTGTGCACCAACGTCAGCGAAGCCGAGGTTGAGCGCGCCAAGGCCCAGCTGAAGGCCTCCATCCTGCTGTCCCTGGATGGCACCACTGCCCTCGCTGAGGATATCGGTCGCCAGCTCGTCACCACTGGTCGCCGTGCCAGCCCTGGCGAGATCGAGCGCAAGATCGATGCCATCACCGACAAGGACGTCATGGACTTTGCTAACCGATATATCTGGGACAAGGACATTGCCATCAGCGCAGTTGGCAAGATTGAGGGTCTGTTCGATTACCAGCGTCTGAGGAACACCCTGAAGCCCAAGTTTTAAGCGTAGAAAGGATACGGAGAGAAGGGGGCGGAACAGTCCAGGAAAAAAAAGACCGGGTATAGAGTGTATGAGATACCGTTTTACAGGCCTAGTGTACCATAAATTTCCCATATTCTTACAACCAGGTGTTGCGTGGGTGGAAGTGCATGTGAAAAAAAAAATATAATCCTTTATCACACTTCTTTTGGATAGTGAGGCAGCGACTCATGCTCCCTGAATGTTAATAAGTAATGCCTTCACTGGTGATGGTAGTTTCACGACTCTGCCACAAACGAATCACAACGATGCTATAACCATGCCGTTTATATTAAACTGTAGAAGCCAGGTAGCTTCTTTTTGATTAAGCACCTCAGGTATAGATATAATAAGAGAGAGCTATATATCTCTCCGCACTCCTTATAACCGTCTTTCCCAACGCCCAAAACGCCAACATAAAAATATCTTTGGAACATTCCAAGCCCAGCTCCACGCAATTGAAGGTAGCATGAGTCTGCAGGAGGATATGTCGCTTAGCTCTCCTCGGCCATCTCTGCATCCACATCGTCGCCAAAAACATCGTCCACCGTCCCGCCCTCGACACCGTCACCGCCAATATCTTCTGGTTCCGGTCCTTCAATGCCTTCCATGGCATCTCCACCTTGCTGAGAAGCTGAGCTCTCATCTTCGTCGTCATCGTTATCATCTGCACCTTCCTCACCCCATACGTCCTTGAGACCCCAACCTGTCCCGCTGAGAACAAATCTCTCGCTTGGTAGCCGGACGCCCCATTCGTTTGGCACAATCTTCGGCAAAGCCACCTTGTTTCGCTCTCGGGCCAGCTCTTGCATATATTCCTTGCTAATGCCGCCTCCGCTGCTTCCTCCCCTGAATTGGTAGCCTAGGCGGGCAGCAATAGCCACTTTCACGGCATTGGCGCTGACGCTGGCATCGCCAGACGGGGCTGCTGTGGCACCCCCTGCAGCTCCAGATGGCTTAGAGCCGGCTTGCGTGATGTACGGATCGCCTGTGAGATGTAATGCGTCGTTGAGAACGGAGGAGGTATGTCGGTAGGCGAAATCCAAGAGCAGGAGGGGTACACGCTGTTCGTAGGATGTGACGCCTTGAGAGGTAAGCAGAAGCTCAACAAGTCGCGAGTCGCGCGGTCTAGGTGCTGACGAGGGCTGCTGATGTGTTGAAGGTTGTGCGGATTGAGAAGAAGAAGTGGCAGCGGCGGTGGCGGTAGGTTGGCTCGCAGTCGTTGTCTGGGTATTGGGAACTGTTTGAGATGTGTTGGCAGACGAGGCTGGCACGCCATTTGTCTGCGGCTGGCTTGAAGACATGGTCGAGGTATGGTAGTAAGCAGTAGAGTGAGATGAAATTAACGTGATAGGTTGATTGGAGAGCGAGAGACGAGGCTGATCAGAGCAGCTGAGAGCTCATGTGCCGGCGCAAAGTCGAGTTGCGCGGTCGGGCAGTAATAAATGGCAAGACAAATCCAGATTAGAAACCGATATATCCCCTCATTCAAACTGTCAGCAAAATAGCATTGTAAATGCAGTGAGAAATCCAAAGATACAACTCTGCTGCACGTCAAACAAGGCTGTACACAGGAATAATAAGCTCGGCCAGCGTCAGAAGTTCAATCACGGTCAGTCGCGGCACGGGTGATTAGCTACGGTGCATCATTAATCCGGGCTGTCAATTAATGCTACGCTGCACCTTGACGCAGCCCAATGGGAGCGCTTTAGATTCGGTAGCGCATGCCGCACCCGCCTAGAAGAGTTTGGAGGGGCACTCCTGGAGCAGGCTCGGCGTTCTGGAAAGCGAAGCATGGCCTAAAAATGGCCTGCAGCGCAGCCTGTGCTTCCAGCGCAAAAGTGGCGACCCCACCAAAAAATTGACTGCCGCTGATTCAGGTGCCGGTTCCGGTCGATTCGAGCTGTTTTTCAGACGATGGTTTGACTCATTGGCGGCATATACGTTTTCTTTTTAGTTTGAGGTTTCGCTTTTAGCTGCGATTACCGAATCTGCGTCGCCATCAATTGAGTGATTGTGCTGTTTGGCCTTCTACAATTGCCATCGACATCGCCATCGCCATCGTCACATCGTCATCCAGCCCACTCTATTTCTGCCCCTCATGGAAACGGTGCTTCCACTGCCGTTCCTGGTCAGCGTGGCCATTCCTCCTGGACTGGCCAAGCTTGACGGCCTCAACCGCGAGGAGGTTTCCATTCTCGCCAGCCCCTTCCTCGAAGCCTCTCCCAAGATCCTGGACAAGCTCTCTCGATTCTTCAAGCGCCACAGCTCCGAGTTCCACGCCCACATCGACGCCACAACCCTCGAATCTGTCGACGATGTCTATGCGCTGCTCGATGGCGGCGCCCGCAAAGTCTTTGTTGCGCCAGAGACGCTCCCCCAGTATGCTGAGCTAGGAGACCGAGTGCTGCCCGTTGTATCAACGCTGGACCTGTCTGCTGCTTCCGAGCACGGTCTTCTGATCAAGGATTTCGACCCCAAGGCGAGCAATGTTGACAAGTTTGCTGAAGAAGCCCGCGCCAAGAAGCTCAAGGCTCTCTACCTGAAGCCGATCCCTGACGTCGCCCTTGAGCAGTTCATTGAGGTTGCGCAGAAGTGCAACGCCATTCCCATCTTGCCCTCGACTGGATTGACTACCGACAAGGCGGATAGCAGCAGGCTTCTGCTTTCCAAGGTCATTGCGACATACTGGAAGTCAGACCGTGCCGATGGCCTCATCCCGACGGTAGTTACTGATATTCACGGAATTGCGCTGGGACTGGCTTATACAAGCGAGGAGAGCATTTTGGAGGCTCTTCGAACTCACACCGGCGTCTACCAAAGCCGCAAGCGAGGACTGTGGGTAAAGGGAGCCACTTCTGGAGACACTCAGGAACTCGTCCGCATCGCATTAGACTGCGACAATGACACTCTCAAGTTTGTGGTGAATCAAAAGGGACGATTCTGCCACCTCGAGCAGTTTGGCTGCTTCGGCGAGCTGACTGGCATCGCAAGACTGGAGCAAACTCTCAAGTCAAGAAAAGAGTCTGCTCCTCCAGGCTCATACACTGCTAGACTATTCTCTGACGAGAAGCTCCTGAGAGCCAAGATCATGGAAGAGGCCGAAGAGCTGTGCGATGCCAAGACTCCCGAGGAGGTTGCATTTGAAGCCGCCGACTTGATCTACTTTGCTCTTACAAGAGCTGTTGCTGCTGGCGTGAGCGTAGCTGATATTGCTGGCAGCTTGGACGCCAAGGGCTTGAAGGTCAAGAGAAGAACGGGCGACGCCAAGGGCAAGTGGGCCGAGAAGGAGGGTATCAAGCCATCTGCTCCCGCCGCCCCAGCCAAGCCGGCGGAGGCTGAGAAGCCCAAGAGCGACCGAATTGCCATGCGGAGAATCGACTCGATCAGCGCTACTGAGGCAGAGCTTCTCGAGACCCTGAAGCGACCGTCACAGAAGTCCCCTGAAGCCATCCTGAAGATTGTGACTCCCATTATCGAGGATGTTCGCAAGAACGGAGACAAGGCCGTCCTTTCATACACTCACAAGTTTGAGAAGGCCACTTCTCTAACATCTCCCGTACTGAAGGCTCCTTTCCCCAAGGAGTTGATGCAGCTCCCTACTGAGACCATCAAGGCCATTGATACCTCTTTTGAAAACATCCGTAAGTTCCACGCCGCTCAGGGCGATGACAAGACTCTCCAGGTCGAGACCATGCCTGGTGTTATCTGCAGCCGCTTCTCAAGACCAATTGAGAGGGTTGGTCTGTACGTGCCCGGAGGTACCGCCGTTCTGCCCAGCACTGCTCTCATGCTCGGTGTTCCCGCCATGGTTGCCGGCTGCAAGAAGATTGTCCTAGCTTCGCCACCTCGTGCCGACGGCAGCGTCACTCCTGAGATCGTCTACGCCGCTCACAAGGTCGGAGCCGAAAGCATCGTTCTCGCGGGTGGTGCACAGGCTGTTGCTGCCATGGCTTACGGTACTGAAAGCATCACCAAGGTTGACAAGATCCTCGGTCCTGGCAACCAGTTCGTCACTGCGGCCAAGATGCACGTCAGCAACGACACCAATGCGGGCGTGAGCATCGACATGCCCGCTGGCCCATCTGAAGTCCTGGTCATCGCTGATAAGGATGCCAACCCTGCATTCGTGGCATCGGATCTGCTTTCTCAGGCCGAGCATGGTGTTGACAGCCAGGTCATCCTGATTGCCGTCGACCTCAACGAAGAACAGCTCAAGGCTATTGAAGATGAAGTCCACAACCAGGCCATTGCCTTGCCCAGAGTGGACATTGTGCGTGGCTCCATTGCCCACTCCGTCTCTGTGCTCGTCAAGGACATTGATGAGGCCATGCGCATCAGCAACGAATATGCTCCGGAGCATCTTATCCTCCAGATCAAGGATGCCGCCAAGGCTGTCGATCTCGTCATGAACGCAGGCAGTGTCTTCATTGGCCAGTGGACACCCGAGAGTGTTGGTGACTACTCTGCTGGTGTGAACCACTCACTACGTAAGTATCTTTTTACAATATCTATTCTATTTTTGTAAAGCATTGTGCTAACCAGCTCTATATAGCAACATACGGATTCGCCAAGCAGTACTCTGGCGTCAATCTGGGATCCTTCCAGAAGCACATCACTAGCTCTAACCTCACTGCTGAAGGTCTGCGGAACGTAGGCTCGGCAGTCATGCAGCTGGCCAAGGTTGAGGAGCTTGAGGCTCACAGGAGAGCGGTAGAGATTCGTATCAAGCACATGGATGCGCAAAAATAGGGCGGAAAAAAAAAATTGCAATTCATGGAGAAAGAATGGGCTTTCTATGTAAAATTAATTGGGTTAAGAAAATCATGGAGCGACAAAACGTCTGGAGAATAAGTAGACAAGGAGAAAATACTATTTTGGATAAACTTTTCATCATTTATACATGTTTATATATCTATGAGAAATTGATGAGAATCGCTTGATGCGGAAAACTTCTAAATCTTAAAAAACAAACCCAAACGTACGAAAACTCCCAATGACCAAACAAGAAGGAAAAAGAAAAAAAGAAATTTGCTTACACCATCTAGAAATAGAACGTTGCTGCAAAATGACTTTTTCTGCTTGCCCTCCGCACGCATATACAACTCCTTCAGAAAAAGAAATTCCCAAAAGCGCCTCGCTATGTAGTTGCTCCAATGTGAAAATTGTAATATGAAGACCTCTCACCTCCTCGCTTCGAAAAATTTCCCCCTCTCCAATCGCAAAATGCTGTAAATCTAACGCCTTGCATTTTCCCAATTCTTCTCGTGAGAGAGAAGCAGAATCCCCTGTCTGGCGTAAGACATAATCCAATGACGCAAATGTATATGATGAATAGCTATAAGAAACGAGTTCGAACGCGTGAGCGTTGAAAAAAGAGGGCCCGAAAAAGAATTGGAGTGAATGAGCAAAAGCTCATAAGGGGGAAAAAAGCAAGTCGCCATCATTACGATGGCATCGTGGGGGTTCGGATCTCGACAGGTACTTCGATAACCGGCAGGTCCTGTTCTTCCTGCTCGACGTCTCTGCGATCAAACTAAACCCAAACTTAGCTATTTGTCCTTTTAATTCTTCTTTTAGTTCTCAACCTCCTCTTTCACGGATAGGTGACCAACCCCAGAAATGACTTCGGCTGAGACATCTTCCACCACCCTGGTTCTGTCCTCGTCATCATCAGATGCCTCGGCGTCTTCATCCTCAGCGTCGTCCTCGTAGTTTTCTTCATCATCAGCATCTTCAGTCTCGATGCTCTGCATAACAGAGTCCATCATGCGGACCTCATCAACTTCGTCGTCATCGTACTCATCGTGCGAGAGGTAGCTATCCGCAAGCCCTTCGCCCACCTCCTCTTCGTCTTCTTCTTCTTCTTCCTCCTCGTCAGTATAAGTGCTGCCCTGGTCATCCTCCTCCTCGTCTTCGTCACTCTCACTTGCCGAGAAGTCATCCATCTGGAGAGGGTCATCTCTCCAGTACATGAAGTCGGTGTAGTCTTCCCCGCCACCCCTGACCAGGGTGTCAACAGGGGGGAAGTAGTGGTCCACAACCTCATTAATATTGACATAAGTCATCTTGAGTTTATTAAGGCTCAGGAGGTCAAGTGATACTTCCGAGTTGGAGTTGATGGTGAAGATGCGGGTTCTTGGCACATCCACCGTTCGGTAGGAGATTTGGTCGGTTAGACGGTTGCCAAATCCGGCATAGAAAGGAGTACCGTCTGGGCCATACAGATTTCGGATGTCCCGTAAAGTTGCCATCTTGAACACGTGAGGCTTTCGCAGATACACCTCACGGCGCAGAGCTGCCATTGTGCGATCAGGAGACAAAATCGTTGGGCCGTGGGGCATTTTGAAGCCTTCCTGGACGATATTGTTCAAATAAGTGCGAGTGGAGTCGGACTGCCCGACGGAGCGACTGGTCAGATACATGATGTTGTATCCGTTCAGAGCAATGTCGCTATACAGCTTTGCAATACCAGAGTGAGTCCAGTCTCGGCCAATCATGTTCAACACATGGCCAAGAGCATCAGACTTGGTGATGGTGCCGTCAATGTCGGAAATGACCACAGGCGTCTCTTGTTTCCAGAGATACAGATTGGCAGAACACGTTGCCCGGTTGACTGTGAAGCTCATTGAATTTTCACCGTATTTCAGGTTCATATCCTTCAATTGATCGCTAGTCAGTCGAAGAGTCTTGGCGTAGCTCTTGGCGGGCTGCATGGAGCCAGTTGGGGTTCGAGGAGGAGTGTGCATCCCGCCAGGGCCGGCATCAGACTCTGAGCGGCGGTGGGATGGCACATGTGGCGCAGAGGTGAGATCGCTGCCATCGCTCTGGTAGCCTGGATCTGATACGGCGTCGGCAGCAACGGCGTGACGGTGAGCTTGTAGCGACGACTCAATGGTCTTGTTCATAGCAGCCTGCTTGGCGTCTTCGCTACTGTAGACCCAGAGGTTTCCTTCTTCGTCAAAACCAAACAGAGCCCCGATGTCGTAATTGCCGTCCATCTCCTCTGAAAGAATGTTGCGTGCGAGCACTTCGGCGCGGAGCATGTCTTCTTCATTGCTCTTGAAGCCCGTCATGTCTAGCATGAGATCTCCTGTCTCGGTGATGTGGGTTGGAATGTTGACGGCGGACAATCCCTTGGACAGCGCCCTGGCGCGCGCAATGGCTTCGCTTGGACCAAGAATCGGTGGGCTATGTGATCTCTCTGATTCTGATGGGCTCTCGTTGTCTGAAATAGCGTCGTCATGCGGCCGAACTGCTTTTCGCAATATGGTATCGCTGTGAGGTCGATCGAAAGCTCCGTGCCAGTCGGCAGAGCCAGGGTGTGAACTCGAAAGCGGAGGGGAGGACGATAAAGGCGTAATCATTCCTAGCATCACCGTCAGCCATGAATACTTTGCTACCAGCATACAGTATCAAGTGAATGCGAACAAGCCAAACGTACCATTTTCATCTGACTGCAGTTGAATAACAGCAGGAGCCGGTCTACGTGGCTTTCCTGATTCCCCATCGAGCTCTAGATGATCTGGTTCCGCCATGTCTGAAGAGCTATCTGCCGGTCCAAAAGGCGGACTGCTTGCTGGAGAGACCAGCGGCGAGGTCTGCATTGATTCCGGGATAGAATCAGAAGTTTCGAAGACAAAGAAGGCCTCGCCGCCCTCGCCTAGCTTCATGGAATAGTGTTGCTTGGTGCCATTGATCCTGAACTCGACCTTCTTCTCGTATGGGCGCAAAAGCGAAAACTTGCCGAAGCGGACGTGAAAGGGCGAGCAGGCCAAGGTGCCATCGTCGCGCTCGACGACAATAACGTCAATGGCACCGCTAAGAGTCGCCGGATTGATCGAGTTCCAGGCCGTGGAAACCGAGTCGCTGAGGTTTCGCACGTACTGCATCGTGCCGGATCCAATATTTCGCCGCGGCCTCGAGAAGGGAGTTTTTTTTGGCGGGCTTACACAATGAGTAACGGGTAATAGCAATCAATGGCAAATGACAATGAAGAGAAAGAAAAAAGCACGTTTTTTACGACGGCCGCGCGCAGCAGTCAGGATGATTCGTAGGAGACGCTCAGATTAATTGGGCCTGGCAAGATCGGTCGTTTTGGGCACTTGAAGTACTTTGTGAGAATGGCAAACGGAGAGCAAACGGAGAGGAATTGGAGACCCTGGCAGCTGTGGAGCTTGTTGGGAAGCGCGGTAGTGACGTCGGTTTCAGACGGCGCTTTGGCTCCCTGGCATGTGAAATTATGGAACGTCTCGCTTCTCTGCGTAGCAGCGACGACGCGCAAAGGGAGAAGATGCGAAGCACTTTTGTGTTTTACAGATCAGACCAGATCAAAGCAGAGCAGAGGGGATCGCGAGATTGAGGAAAATTCCCATATAAAAGCCTCCCCAGCAGTTTTGGAGGCGAAATGCAGCGGCGGCACCGGCCCCGGGCCACCAAAGGCCAATTGTTGAGAACGTGCTGCCTCCAACAAGCTGCACTTCGGCTGCAGGCACATGATCCAAGGCTTGGGCGAACATCCGTCTTGACAAGCGCTGTGGGGGGGCATGGCCGGCAACGAGCAGGTACAGGCTACCTAGGCTGTACTCGCGGTCCCGCAGTGGCAGCACGTTCCTCGGGGGCCTTACGGTGGCTCTCTGGGCACCGTTTGGGCGCTGTTCAGGAGGTTCAACCGCGGTTGGCAGGCCGCTGACAGGCAGGCCCATCCACCAAGATACGGCGGGGAAGCGAGATTTGTAGGGCCGTGTTGAAAGGGCGGAGCCTCAGGCGGCGAATCCGGGGTACTCTCGAGTCGCTGGTACCTGGCGCTGCCGAAACCACGCGCCCATCATGTGCTCAACCATTTGCACGGGACATCCAGGCGAGAATGTAGCAAAAAGAACAACGTAATAGCTACCGGTTGCACCAAGTACCCCAACAAGCCGAGGCTGCAGGACTTCCTCTTGAAGGTTGGCGTTTGCCTCTTCGATGACCAGCGTCTGACGCTCAGACAGGCTTTCAGCGGCTATTTGCTGGTGCAGGCATTCTTCATAGGCTCGCTGAAGCGTCCCCCGTCTCACGAAGAGGCTCACCTGACAGACCACACATGCCTGAGATGAGTCGTAGGGGCCAGGGTTTGATCCTTTGCTTGCATTTCTTCCGCCACTCTGTAGTTTTCTCTCGGATCACAGGCCATAGGGCTCCTCGAGCGAGCAAACCCGAATGTAGCCAGCTTACTACTATTACTTTGTAAATGAAGTCTGGAGTGCTAATTTAGGCACTGCGTACGTAATCTCATAATAAGGCAAGGGGCGTATGGATGCTACTACTGCTCTGCATGTGTGAGACATAGTCGCCGCATGAAGCATTTGGGTTGTGATGTTGCAGATACCGATATGGGCAGATCCTGTTTCAGTCTTGGTAAGAATAGTGTGAGGGGATTAGGGCCGACGATGAACCATCCGATAATAGTGATGTCAGCTATAATGAAGATCGTCTCTGTCTCTCCCCCACGTATGGATCTAAGTAGACATCCCAAGGTAGTATATCGCGACTTCTCGACAGGATGGGACTAGACGGTAGAGGCAGTTGCGGGAAAAGCGCTTGTTAGCAATTCATTGAAATGATGGAATCTCGAGTCGACAAGTTGACCTTTGGTGCATGGACTTTGAGCAATGCCTGCCGCTAATGTACTTGTATTCAGCCCAGATGCTCCGCCGCCGGCTCATTGTTTTAGTAATAGTATTACTGAAGCTTTTCGTGAGAAATACAAAAGCAGGTGGCCCTCAATGTGACCAGATTTTCAAGCAACTGCTCTGAGGAAAAAGCGGCAAACATGCAATTATTCCGAAAGGTTTTTAGTGTGATCATTTTGAAGTCTAACATACTATTTCTGCCCACTAGCCCTGCAGCCGACACTCCCATCTGCAAGATCATATTAGAATTTCTCACGGCGTCAGTGTTATAGTCTCATAGACGAATACTATATAAACAGATATTGCTTACTATATACCCCAAACATTAGGATATGTTGTGGTGGCGTTTTAGGCTTCACAAGCCGGAGCCCTCCAACAGCTTAGCACCCTACGTCGTGAGCACCTGTTAGGACGACGCATACCAGAACAAGCTTTCAGCTGCCACCAAAATTCGGTACTCCATAATAACCGTCAGCCCGTCACTATAAACATATCTGATGTTTGTTCAGCTGCCATTCGAATTGGATTTTCTACGTGTGTACGTGGCTTGCTGTCCATCATATTCCACCTCCATTTCGAGAACAAAGGAAAATGGTAAAGATCCCCCGCCGCGACCGCTCTTTCGCGCCTGTGCCCACACAATCGGCGGCTGCTGGGCAAATAAAATGGTAGCACGGCATTCATCGCAGCCCCTTCTGTGAAATCAGAGTATAAAAATCACACAAGCCCCCAAGCACTCGGTAGATACAGGTACATTGTTGCCGGCCAAATTATAACCGCTGCCTGGATTCATTACGTGGTATCTACCAAGTATTAAGCATCAAGGCAGCAGTATCTCAATCAATTCGAGCTCCTTCTTGCTACGACACTTTCGTGGGATATAAAGGAGCACTTATAAGTCCACGGTTGCTACCTCGATGATTGCCTAATACGGGAGCCTTCTACAAGGACATACAGTACTACATCCAATCTTCATTCTCTCTCATTCACTCGCCGCCAAGCCGCCAAGCTCACCGATTAACTCGTCGCGAAGCAGCCTTATTTGCTACTACTTTGGTCTCCCGCAACGTGCCCTAGCAAGGATCATCACATCGATCCACATTTTGCATCCTGAGGGCCGCAAAAATACGCTTTTCCGGTGCAAGTCTGCTGCAGCAAGTTATTGCCGAAACGATAAGGCTTTATGCATGTTGTTCGCTTTTTTTTTCCCTTCTAGTTATTTTCCCAAGGTTATATCCACTAACTTGGATCCCCTTACCTTAGATCCTTTTTTCCACGAGGGCAGAATTCAAAGTTGGTGGCGGCACAGCCCTTTACATCATCTTCTCACCTATTCTGTACAGCTACTGCCATAGCTCTCACGCCGCATCCCTATCATTGCATTTTGCCTTGTACTTGTCTGAGAGGCGTGCAAGTCGCCGGGCGGTCAGCAGCACAGTGCAATCCTTCAGCTGTTCTCTCTGCCGCCGGTCTGCCGAACCTCAGCTGTTTTGCCGTTTTACCCACGCGAGGCCGTGCCAGCTCTCGCCATCTTGCACGGCTTCTCGCCTCCAACGTGCCCGGCGGAAAAAAAGTTTCAGCCGTCCAATCGGCGGCTAGCATTGACTGGGGTCGCTTCCAAGACCAGCCAGCCCTGCTACGGTCCTTTCTCCCGTCTGCAAACCTCCAACTACCGACATCCTCCGTCGGCATTTCTGCTCCAGTCCATCTGACGGCAGTGCGCTGAGAATATGTCATGGGAGCTTTCAGCCCTGACGCTTCTCTCCCTCAGCGCTGTTGGCTTCTGGGGGCTCGGTAGTCCCCAGCCCTTCCATCGCAAAGCCTTCTACATCCTCGTCAGCGCCTCGGCTGTCCTGGTCGACCCTCGCCAGGCGATTGCGCGCATGTATACCGGCGCCCACGAGGCCTTCCTCGACTACCAGCTCGATGCTCTGCTTGCTCAACACTTCAAGATGGCCCTTACCTTTGGCGCCGTGCTCTGGTTAGCCCCCCTCCTTTTTTTTCTTTTCCCAACCATGTTGCCCAAGTTTAAGGTCCTGTTCTATTGGGAAGCTTCTGCTATGGGTTGTGAGATCCAATTCGACATGCTAACTAATGGCTTTTTTTCTTTACATATAGGCTGCTCCATCGCGGATGGCAAACTCTCTGGAAACCGGTCCCCGAACTTATTAATATTCTTGGTGTCGATATACCTGAACCTCCTGATGTCAGCCTTGCTGGCATTCGATCCGACGCGGCCACTCTCAGTTGGACTCGCCCAACTAGCAATCGGCCCGTGCAGAAATATGCGATTCAAGTCAATGGAGTACACGGTATGTTTTGATGGCAGGCGTGGCAGGCTTTGGAGTGACGCCAGATGATCTGACTGCTTTTATTCGCACAACAGTGGGCGATTCGCCAGGCAACGAGGTGGCTATTACGGTGACCGGGTTGAAGCCCAACCACTATTATAATGTTCGTGTTGTTGCTGTTGGACCTAATAACTTTCAAGCCGGTAGTGCTCTTCTACGACTGCGCACCTTTGGCAAAGATGGGAGGCCGTTATTGGGAAACTCACGACTTCCTACCAACTTTACCGATCCCGAACAACCCCGACTCAACCCTGGCGATGATGAAAGCGACGACTCTGACGATGCCTTATTTCCTATGCCAACTGTAGAAGCTGCACCGGTCCTTAACGACAGCTCAGCAAATTCCCGAGAGCCTAATGGGACTGCGCCTGGGCAACGGCGAAATACAATCAATCGTCGCCACTCACCCTCCGTAGCGAGTTTAGATCAGCCCCATATTAAACTTCCGATTTTCGATGGCCCTGAAATGTCTTTGGACGAACTGAATTGCAAATTTGAGGGGATCCGGAAGGAGATTGATGACACCCTGGCTCTTTATGCCAAGGACGAGGCGGATTCTCAGCAGCAAGAAGAGGAGCTGAAAGGGGAGAAAGAACGAAAGCGGCAAATATTAAAGGAAAAGGAGGAGCAAACGGCCCAGCTCAAGGCCATGGTGAGAACTACCATGGAGCAGATGAGAGTAGCGGAAAAGGAGCGGGCGAAAAAGGAGCAGCAACTGCGAGATAAGGAAACTAAGAAGTCCAAGGTGCGAGATAATGTCTCAAAACTTGACACTGAAACCCTCCGCATGAAGCGAGATCGCGAAACTTTTGAGGCACAAAAGACAGCCTTGGCAGAGAAAAGGGATTTGGATGTGCGGAAACTGGACGAGATAAATGTTGAGCTTCTGGATAAGTGCGCTGAACTGGAAGCGGAATTGAAAGACAAAGGAAAGCAGCTACAAGATCTCAAGGCAGCTCGAGAGGAGCTGCCTGATGCCCATGACGAGCAATGGAAAGAGGAAGATTTCAAACTGAGGAGGGACTGGGACGCCAGGAGGAAAGAGCTGCATGCGCGATGGGCTGCAGAATCCAAGGGGACGTATGAGCTGGACCAACAGATTCATATACTGTCTAAGCAGCTAAGGATGGAGCAGTCCAATCTGGAATTTCTCAACCAGGGAGTTGCTTCAACCGTGGACTTTGAGATGTCTCCGCCGCCTCGGCCTAGGCGTCTGAGCAACGCGAACATGTCATCGCCAAGTCCAGTTATGCCCTCTGAGCCTGGATTACCCCCACCTGCTGGTTTTTCAAACGCTGGATTCGGCCCAGCCCTTTTCATGGACATGACAGCGACTCACGGCCAAGGTGAGCCCCAGACAGAAGCCGAGCTTAGGGAGGCAAATGGCCCTCTGAGCCCATCGGCGGCCCGTTCGTTTCTTCCCTCCAACATATTCGATGAGATGGAGGAACCTGATCTCAAGCACGGAGATAATTTTCTGCCCGAGTCCATCGCCCAGGGAGAGGATGAGGATGTACAGTCACCAGCTTCCGCTAGTCCGCCCTTTAACATTTTTGCGAGCCCCCATGGATCGTCGCAAAATCTACCATTTCCGCAATACGCAGAAAATGACGACAGGCAGCCATCTTTGACTTCGCCGGGCATAATTCATTCAGCTACCTCCCCTCCGGCCACGGGACATAGGTTGTCCAATTTTTTGGCTGTTTTGCGTAACAGGGGTCCCAAGCCTGCGGAGGACATGGGCCCTGCGCTTGGCTCTCTAAAACCAGGTCAGAGCCAATCGTTTCCTCGGGGAACAGACGAGCAGGAGGTGTTGGAAAACCGCCGCAAGATCAACTTTTCTTCCTGGATGAATCGCAACTCGACTGGACCAGACAACTTTACCGGAACGCCCTTTGCTTCAAGCCGACCTTTCTCGGTGCGTCGACTCATTCCATTTGGTAACAACTCAAGTGGTGGTGTTTTCGGCGAAGGGGATGTCGACGGCTCCAGGCCAGCATCCATTGCCTCCATCGACTTGCCGAGGCCATCAACTGATAGTGGTTCTATATGGGGCGTTCAGGGAGAACAAGGAGGGCTACTTGGCACGAAAAATCGACTATGGTCTCCGGACAATCGATGGCCTTCCAGAAGCGGCTCCAGGCGTCCGTCTATCCACGGATCGCCATCTATCTTGACTACCACCCTGGCCTCCGCTGAAGATGTGATTTTGGACGAAGATGATCTGCTTGACCCCCAGACCTCGCCTAGCCAGATTGGAGTTATTGGCTCTCGCCCGCCGACGGCACTAAAGTCTCTCAACCAACGTCTGAATCCAGCAGCACCAACTTTCTTTGGGTACCACCCCTCAGAATCTGATGCAGATGGATCCCAGAGTAAAGACGCAAGTAAGAATAAAGCGAAAGGAAACAGGCCAAAGGGCAAGGAACCTGCGACGCCAAGCATGGAGTTTTCCCATTTGTTGGATGATTCCCCCTCTGATACTCACAAGTCTCGAGACGCTCGCTCCATCCATACGCAGAATTCAGTCACTGAATCTCACGAATCTCTAGCGCTTGACGCAACTTTATCCAACACACCATCCGACCTCCATTCTAACGCTGACTCGGCCCCCAAAGATGCAGATAATGTCGTCATGAAGCTGTTCCGTAAGGGCAGCTCTAGCAAATTTGGACTGTCAAATAGACTTGGCAAGGACTCTGGACTATTCAAAAAGGGACCTGGCAGTGCAACCCATTCGGATAGAAATGCGTCCATAGACCACCGTTCCAGTATTGGTGATATTGACGATCTAGGCGAAGATACTTCTCAGCTCGGTCGTAGTTACGACAGCGTGGGAAGCAGTCCTTCTCTAGGCCCTGCCAAGTCTAGGGATTCCAAAGAAAGCCGTATGAGCGGATGGCGTTTCATGAAAAAGAAGGGCAAAGACTCTGCTTCCAAGGAAAAGGAAAGCGCTGAAGGCGATCGGAATCACGAAGAAGAGTAGGTAGTGTGCACCAAACATAAGTAAAGTCATGAGCTTCCAGCGGAGCTGCACCATAAAGCAAATTAGCTGTGAGGAACAATAGTCAACAATACACTGTACATAATAGCAACGGGTGATTTGACTCTTGATTATGCGATGCGTTTTCAGCTTCCTTAAATCATAAATCACCTCCACCGCAGATAATATGATGAGAGACGTATCTCGGAAATTCGAATAAAAGCCTTCATGAAGATTTGCTTTCAGTTGTTTTTGAAGCTGTCATTGAGTACCCGTTCTAAATTAAGAATAATTAAGATTAGACTAACCCGCACTTGGTAAGGCTGCCTACCGATCAGGAGCTACGCCATGTCGATAAGAGACACTGCCTCGTTCCAGGTTGACACCGGCTTAAGCTTCGGCAACGAAACACAGCTCAATCGCTACTCCGTGCCGCTGGTGGACTCGTCATTTCTTATCATTGCTGCAGGCTATACATTCAATTCTCAGCTCCCTTAACGATCAATTAATTAATAAATATGAATGGCTCTCTCGCAGATCTCTCGGCATCAAGTCTAGACGCAAGTGAGTCGCATGTCCGACTGCCAGCTGTCCTCGCAGCTAACAGTAATCTAATGGCACAGTCGACTATGACCCCATTGACCACCTCAACCTCTTGTTTTCGCACCCCTCAGCCGTATCATCGATAAGCCAAGTCTCGCAAGCTCTCAGATACCGCCAGGATGAGCTCTCGTACGAAATCAACGCCCTCGAATCGGCCCAGGCCTACGAGCCGGACTCGAGCCTGGAGAGAATGCGGTCGGCGCAGACGGAGCTCGCGCAGCTCTTTCGTAAGATCGAGACGGTACGATCGCGAGCAATAGAGACGGAGCAGAACATCACATCCATGACGGCGGATATCAAGCGACTGGACGGCACCAAGAAGAACCTGACGCTGAGCATGACGGCGCTGAAGCGCCTGCAGATGCTGACAACGGCGTACGAGCAGCTGAGGGGCCTTGCGAAGACGAGACAATATCGGGAGTGTGCAGGTCTCTTGCAGGCCGTGCTGCAGTTGATGAGGCATTTCAACAGCTACAGGAGCATAGAGCAGATCGCAACGCTCAGCCGCGAAGTGTCGGAGCTACAGAGGGAGTTGCTTGAGCAGGTTTGCGAGGATTTCGAGATGGCATTTACAAAGGGGGAGGTCAGCGCCAAGAAAAACACGCTGGTGGAAGCATGCCTGGTCATGGACGCCTTGGGCGAGTCGGCCAAGTCCAGGCTAGTCAGCTGGTACATCAACACCGAGCTGCGAGAGTACCGCCAAGTATTCCGGGGCAACGACGAGGCGGGGAATCTGGACAATATTGGACGCAGATATGCGTGGTTCAAGCGCATGATGAAGACACACGAGGACGATCATGCCGCCATATTCCCTCCTCACTGGCGTGTCAATGAGGCGCTTGCTACAGCCTACTGCGACGGCACGCGCGATGACTTCAAGGGTATCTTGGAGCGCAGTATGCGGCGCCCGGATGGCAACAAGATTGATGTCAACCTCCTTCTCAGCTGCCTACAGGAGACTCTGAATTTTGAACAAAGCTTGGAGAAGCATTTCTCAAACGACCCAAGAGCCAGCATCGACACGCTGAGCTCTACAGAGGAAAAGTCGCACAACTTCAACGGTCTCATATCGGTGGCCTTTGAGCCATATCTGAGCCTATGGGTGGAATCACAGGATAAACAACTCGCAGCCATGATTCCAAAGTATCGCACGCAGCCTCTCATTCCTCCAGAAGAAGAATTTACGCCGCAGACGGTCATTTCCTCAGCGCTGGAGCTTTTCCATTTCTACAAGTTGACCTTGTCTCAGTGCGCGAAACTATCTACGAGCGATCGCCTTCTGGATCTATCAAAGACGTTTGCCAAATACTTGGACGAGTACGCTCAGCAGGTGTTGCTGCGGAAACTACAGTCGAGCGGGCAGAAGAGTCCCTCGATGCAAGATGCCGTTTTGGTCTTGAATACAGCAGACTTTTGGCATACCAACACCAACCAATTAGAAGAGAATATCAAGAAGCGCATTGATCCGGAGTTGGTGTCCAAAGTTGATTTATCATCCCAATCTGATGCTTTCCTAGGCGTAGCCAGCGCTGCCGTGCTGGCTTTGGTCCACATTGTTGAGCTAGACTGCGAGGGTGTCTGGCGGGAGATGAAGAATACAAACTGGAGTACAATGGACACCGCGGGAGATCAGAGTTCCTGGGTGGGTGAGCTTGTCAATCATGTCAACGGCAAGACGGAAGAGATTCTCGGTATTGTTACAAAGCAGCAATACGCGAGGGCATTCTGCGACAACCTCGTGGACCATCTAGTGACAGCCTTTATCAATAACATCGTTCAATGTCGACCAATATCTGAGGTTGGAGCCCAGCAGGTAAGACATATCTACACAAGCTGTCCTTATTTACCGCTACATGAGAAGCTAATTAAAATCTGATAGATGCTTGTTGACAAATACGCACTTACAAAATCTTTTGGAAACTTGATGTCATATCACAATCCGTCACCAGCGCAGCAAACGCCATCTGCCACTTTTGTGAGGAGAGTTGAGCAAAGCATGAACCGAATGGACCCTCTCCTCAAGACGCTGCAAGTCCGTCAGTCGCCGCCAGAAGGCCTTGTGCAGGCCTATCTCATACACATTGCGGACCGCTCAGACACGAACTTCAAGAAGATCCTGGAGCTTAAGGGTGTGCGCAAGATGGACCAGGTTCACCTGATTGAGCTATTTGGAATCCACCGTGACGGCAGCTCCAACGATAAGCTCGCTCAGAACTCTCCGCTCCTGACGCCCCTGATGTTGACATCCAGTCTCAGCAGTGCTGGCGGCTTGGGTGCCATCAACACAGCCTCTGCTTCCCTGGGAGGTGGCTCGGCGAGATTCGATGCAGGGTCGCTGGGAGAGAAGCTGCTCAGTGCGGCGAGGGACATTAGCAACACTAGCCAGAGTGGCTCGGACAAGGCCACGATTAATGAGAATTTGAGAAACTTTGGGAAGTTTTTCAAAAGAGATATAAGTGGCCTGGGGCTGAAGTTTGGGATGCGCGATGGAGTCGAGGACGGGCATCGATAGAGGCGCTTAAAGCCTGAACCGAGACGATTGGCCAGTCGATTTGGATATACCTAGGTAGGTAGAAGTAATACCTAGCATCGCAAATAGATGCCCATATTTGCGCTGAAAACGCTGCCAAGTTAGCTTCTGCCCCTTTGACACCCTGTCTTTTTCTTAGAAATCCTCAAAACTTGAATCAGCATTTTATTGACTGCCACTATCTCCAACATCAAGCGGATTCGATGAGAGGGGCCTAATACACTGGGAACCGAAAAAGGTCGGGGGATCTAATTTAGATCTAATTGATTATCAAAGCATCGCAAATAGATGCCAGCATCAGCACCGAAATCACGTCACCAGACTATCTTCCGCCTTGACGCCCTGCATACTTATTTAAAACTCCTCGAAACTAGACTCAGCACTTTATTAGCTACTGCTGTCTATGATCTCAAAGAGATTCCAACTTTCGATGTGGCTTGACAAATAGTCGGGGCACAGCTACCATCCAATCTGGCTTAGTCACTCTGCATTCCTTCTCGCCCCAGCATATTCCACACTGGGGTTGCCGAGGAGTTGCCGCGACGAGCTTAGAAATCCGAACCAGGCCGATTTGGAAAGGCAGGAAAAAAAAAATTGGCTGTGGCTGATACAGTGCTGAGTGTTGTCTTTTTTAGCCCAGGGGTCTCTTTTTTTCAACAATTTCCAATCGATAGGCAAAAGCCCCGCCATCCGCCGAACTCGTCCATATCCATTTACCATTCTGTTCTCTATTATCAACCATCACGGAGCTGCTTCTTTTATAAATAGCAACCCATTCGACGTCACTCCTTTTTCACACTCCCTTCTCCATTCTTATACATATAAATCGCCCAACCTGTTCGCCTCAACTTTTCGACGAACGCTACGTTCGAGTGCTGGGCTATCGATTGCCGCTGCCGCCACCACATTTACCAAGAACCCCTCCAAGACACCTGTTGTTGAACAAGGAGCCAGAAAGATGCACAGCAAGGTTGTCGGTATGTTTTACTTCTTCCTACTGAATCTCTTCTATATAGTTATATCGAAGAGAGTAAACAAGGAATTGGGCTAACCCTCTTGTGTGCAGTTATTGGCTCCGGCCCCGCGGCCCATACCGCTGCCATCTACCTCGCCAGAGCCGAACTGAAGCGTAAGTCTCTACCGCAAACCCAGAACCAAGGAATAAAGCATATACTGACTTTTGTCCTTTGAACAGCCGTCCTATACGAAGGCTTCATGGCCAACGGCACCGCCGCCGGCGGCCAACTCACCACCACCACCGAAATCGAAAACTTCCCCGGCTTCCCCAAGGGCATCATGGGCCAGGAGCTCATGGACAACATGCGCGCCCAGTCCGAGCGCTTCGGCACCGAAATCGTCACAGACACCGTCACCAAGCTGGACCTCTCCAAGCGGCCCTTTTCCTTCAGCACAGAGTTCAACCCGGACGAGACCCACACGGCCGACTCCGTCATCATCGCGACCGGTGCCTCGGCGAGACGTCTACACCTCCCCGGCGAGGACAAGTACTGGCAGAACGGCATCTCCGCTTGCGCTGTGTGTGACGGCGCTGTGCCCATCTTCCGCAACAAGCCGCTGTATGTCATTGGCGGCGGTGATTCTGCCGCTGAGGAGGCTACCTTTTTGACAAAGTACGGTTCTCACGTCACTGTGCTGGTGCGCCGCGACCAGCTGCGCGCCAGCAAGGCTATGGCCACGCGGTTGCTCAAGCACCCCAAGGTGACCGTGCGCTTCAACTCCGTCGCCACAGAGGTCAAGGGCGGCGCCGACGGCCTGATGAGCCACCTTGTCGTCAAGAACGTCGTCAGCGGCGAGGAGGAGACTGTCGAGGCAAACGGCCTCTTCTACGCCGTGGGCCACGACCCCGCCACCAACCTGGTCAAGGGCCAGGTCGACGTCGACGCCGAGGGCTACATCATCACCAAGCCCGGCACCACGGAGACGAGCATTCCCGGTGTGTTTGCTGCTGGTGACGTCCAGGACAAGAGATACCGCCAGGCCATTACCAGTGCCGGAACTGGATGCATGGCTGCTCTGGAGGCGGAGAAGTACCTGACTGAGCTGGAGTAGGAGTTTATAGAGATGTGATTTAGCATATAAAATTAGAAGGCGTATATATCCCTATATCAAACATACAAAATCTTGATTTGGATCACAAAAAAATCAGTCCTAGCAGACAACTGTAGAGATACGTTCAATGACGTTCATCAAACATGCGAGAGAATATACAAAAATCTTGAAGGCAATACATTTCTGAGACAAGTATCTCAAACACATCATACAACATAAGAGTTCGTACATATAATACGATAATCCCCAGTGTATAGACCGCATTATCTATGTATCCCAACTCTTTGTCCTTTGTCTAGTCCCTTTTGTAGTCGTCTGCAGATTGCTCGACAGACTAGATATGGCCTGTCCGCCACAAAAGCCCTCGGCTTCCATAAAAATCATCCATGCCCATGTTACAAACATTATTCTAATGATAACCAACGCTGATATCAAATAAACGAAAATTCACAAAATATTTTTACTTTTCTTCTTTTCCCTGGCTTTACTCCAGCTCCAGCACAGCGGGGGCTGTGATGGTCTTACCCTTGAGGTGCTCCAGTCCCTCACCACCCTATTCTTCATGTTAGTACAAGGACAGAAGATATATAGATAATTGGCAAAGCAAAAACTTACGTAGCTGATGAGGGGAGAGACCTCAACACCTCCCTCAGAGACAACCGTGGCACCGGCAGCCTGGACCCAGCGAAGGCCCTGGTTCATGATGTCAGCCTTGCTGGTCTCGGGGTCGTCCTGGCCGGTGCCGCTGGCGTTCTTGAGAGGGGAAAACTCGTCGGCACGGTTGACCTCCATACAGGCAAACTTGTCAAGGGCGAGAAGAGGGAAGCAGTCAAAGACAAACTGCTCAAGCTTGATGCCGTTGGGCTTGGCAGGCTTGATCAGCTCTCCAGACTCAAGGTCGGTGGCAGGAATCTTCTTGCGGGCAACGTGGTGGGGCAGCTTGTGAGCCCACAGAGGGATGCTCTCCAGGAAGCTGAAGGAGTAGTAGTGGTTGACAATGTTGGCGGCGCGGTACTTGAGGAGCTCGGGGTTGCTGGGGTCGCGAGCCTCAGCAGTCTCCTTGTCAATCTCGGAGTACTCGACAACGTCAGGCTTGCCGTTCTTGGTGAGGATCAGGCCAACAGACTCGGTAGCATCACGCTTTCGGACGACCTTAGTAGCAATGTCGACGTTGAGGGATGCAGAGAAGCCGATGAAGACGGGGTCGGCGACCTTGACAAGGCAGTTGTCGACACAGTAGGCGTGGATGTGCTGGATACCGCGCTTGCGCATGTCATCCAAGACACCAGAAACGATGAGAGCCTGGTAGATGCCGCCGTTTCCATCAGGGGCGACGGCAACCTTGCCCTTGCTCTCCAAAATGATCTTGCCCTCGTTGGAGATGCAAGGCAGAACACCCTGCTCAAAGATCTTGACATTCTCCTTCTGCAGGCCAAAGAAGTTGTTCTCGGAGAAGAACTCCTCGGTAGGCTTGCGAGTAGGTCCACTGGTCATGACGTACCAGGGGACGACGACCTTGTCAACACCAGCCTTCTTGGCAGCCAGCTGCTCGACCTTGCGGATACGCTCAGCCTGGATCTTGAAGAGGGGCTTATGGGAGGGCAGGCCAATATCGAAGCAGCCCTTGGGAGCGGAGCTTCCCAGTCTGGTTCCCTGGCCACCAGCCATGAGCACGACAGCAACCTGGTTGCTGCCAATGAGGTCAAGGCCGGATTCATACCACTTGTTGATGTCGACTGGGCTCGAATCAAGGATACTGGCGGTAGCGGACTCGGGGAGGGGCTCAAGCTTCGTAGCCGTCTCCTCAACCTTGGGCGGGTTCAGGGCTCGGTCGGCGATCTCATTGATGTGGGCTGGGTCAAAGCCAGAGAGCTGCTCGAAGAAGGCAGCCTTCTCGGCAGTGCTCAGAGAGTCGTAGAAGGTGAAAACATGGCCCTGGTTAGCCTTGGTGTACTTCTCCTTGAGCTGGGAAACGGCTTCAGACGAAGGCTCAGTGTGGCCATTGGTATAGCCGTTGGAGTGGCCATTGGTGCCATTGTGCAGGACATTCTTGATGGCTTCCATTGTGAAGGTGGGAGTGGAAACAGAAGTAGAAGGGAACAAGTATTAATAGGTTGATAGATGGCAGAATATGGTATTAATATAGATAAGGATACAAGCGAGTGTAGATCCCAATGGATGGAGGCAGTGGCGGAGGAGAGAGAATAAAGAGAAGACGACAAAAGGATGATGTCGAGGAAAGCAAAAAACCAGGGAAAGCTCCAGTAAAGTATGCGCAGGAGGCCGGCTTTGGCCAGGAGAGATAGGAGAAAGCCTTCTGCTAGAGGCTGATGGAAGCGGACCTGCTCTCCACCCCGGGAGTACCTGCGTCGCCACGCCACTCGGCGCTGCAGGCCAGGTTATTCGCAAGTATCTCGCCCGTACCGCCTACCAAGTCCGTACCTGAGACGCGCCTCTCTCCTGGCTGACGTCGTGCTGCCTCTGGCCACTGCCCACCCCTCCAAAGTCGCTTTCTAGGGGGGGCTGCATTAGTGCGAGGAGCTTAACAACAACAAGCCCACCAAACTTTAGCGGGTATTCGTACAAGACTGCTATCCATCCCCCCTGTGAATACCTGCATGTATATGTGCCGCGTTGATACCATTCAGGCTTCTTTCTTGGTATCACCGCCGCACCGCAATAGAATAGCTATGATAGAAGCAGGTACTGATACTTTACTGCAGGCTATTGATAACATCTCGGAGATGAAAGCACAAAAAAGAAGCAGTCAATCTCTAGAAATGACTAGCGGCAACGAGCTAGAGCCGGCACAGACTGAGATGAGGCCAGCGGAAATGGCTGCTGCTATTTTGAGCTTCTTAGGAGGCGGTGCGGCAATTGTCTTGTCAGCCCTCCGCCTCGCAGGAACGCTGCAGGCGCATTCTGCATTCACTGTGGACTTTACTGGGCCAGCTAAAAGCCCCTAGCGCTACCAGTGGGTTTCGCACCTGAAAGTCGTGAGCGCTCAGCTACCGAAAAAAATGTTCATGCTTCCAGCCGTCTTAGTCAGGCAAATGAGGCCCTGGCTGAAGATAATTCGACATCATTGATGTGATACGCAGGATGGATTATTGTTGTCAGCCTACGCGATGTACTCCTCTTTTCTCTTGTTGCTCATCCTATTTAGAAACGATAAATAACAACAGAGAGCCTGTAGATGCTGCGTTGTCTGCATGAGTAGCTGCAGCACGTGCGCATCCGAAATGCATATCCGGAGCCGATCTCCCCGTATGGACCCTCCTGAGAAAACGTCAACCTGGGCCGGATACGAGCGCCAGGGCAGCGGGCCTCCCGATTCGAGCCGCACATGGTTTCGCGTGTGTCTGGCCCCTATTCTTTTCTCTCTGTTGATCGGGTGGGATGACGATGATGGGTGTGCGACGTGCATGTGCATCCCTACGGTATGGTTGCTGGCTGCGTGACGTTTGTTTACTATTGCTCTTAATACGGCGTATGTGAGGTTGATTCGTAGTTGTGATTCGTGGTCGTGGTTCTGACGAATCCTTGTCATCGGTATTGCTTCTAGAAGTATACCTACCAGACATGGACATCTGTATATTTTCCCAGAGACGCTACCAGCATCCCTACAGCAACCAAGTCTAGTCAACACGGTCTTGATCTCTGTTTCGGCTTGGCTAGCCAACAACCAGCACCCTCTTCTATGCCGGCTTGACGGTGAGAGCCAAGGGTTCGAGCAGGGACTGCTTCTTCTCACTACGCACTCCGTATGGGTGCTCCACACATACCTAATATCCTACTTGTAGTGCTAGCATCACGCATGTACGTAGCAGTGATACTTACTTACTTATACAACTTTGCTGTATCGAGCAGTAGAATGGTAATCAAGCAGACTACAAAAACAAGATTTCTGCAGGGAGCGAGTTGCAGCTCGTGTTAGTGTCGAATCGTGTCCACATTTGTATGGCTTCTGCACGACTTGGCGGACTACAAGCGCATCCCCCTGATCCAACTGCGGTGACCGAGAGGCTGTGATATTGCCAGATCAGAAGTGGCTGCTACTCTGTACATGTACATCAAATACATCTGAAAACGACCAGCCCAAGCATGGTCCAGCCACTGGCTGCGGGAGTTCACCGCAAGTTCGCTTCATTCTCATTAAGCTGGGACGAGTTAGTGGTGGTGGTTCCCCCTGCATGCTGCTTGACTTGTGAATTATCAATTCCATCTCGAAAATCAGATACAAAGTACCTGATGGCTGGTACGACCTCCTGAGACAGAAGAAAGACGAAGAAAACGACTGGCTCAGCTCTGCTTATCGTGGGCGGTTGGTCCATGCAATTCGTAACGGAAATGCGTGCCGGTCTTTTTTTGGACGAAAGTGCTGAGCGGCTCGCACGTGATTGGTGCTGCTGCTTTCGTCTCTACTTGAACTACCTGATTCTACCTACTCCCTGCTTGTCCAAGACCACTGCAGAGACAACCATGTTTGCAGCATCAGTCGACCGACTGGTTTATCCCTCCGCTGGACCCCCCAAATTGCAGATGATGCACGATCTCCCCGTGCGCGCGGGCCATGGAATGGAACAGCTGGTCTGTGGCTGTGTCGACGCTAACAAATACTTGTTGGTTCAATGCTTCTAGCGCCGGCAGCCTCAGAATCAGCCGCTCCACGAAGCCCCAGTCCAAGATGGGGCCAAGATGAAAAATGAGAAAATGCAAAGAGCTGCTTTGAATGAGCTGTTTGCCAATCGATTTCTTTTTGATTCAGCCGCAGACTTCATTCAGCTGCATGTCATTACTACCTACTATTAATGGTGTCTGGACTATTTACTACCATCATAAACCCCCTGTCAAAGGATTCGAGTTTGCCAGCCAATGCTCATGGAGCCACATATATAGCGGCTGATTAGTAAGTGTGGCACAAATATAGACGTCGCCTCCTTATGTCATCTACCGTTCATGATCTTACAGGTCACTCCAGCAAAAAAAGAATTTACCAGGCAGATTTTCCTGACATCCTTTGAAACATGAGTCTGAACAAGTCTTAGCGTGCTATATCCAGCCAAACAAGAGCAAAACCCCCGTCTAAATGAGCATTGTCAGCGTCAAATTGGGCACAGAGTAGACCTCAGCTTATACACGCCTTCACGCCCTTTCACGTCTTACACCCACCAAGTGATTTGATGAGTCGTTCCGCCATGGAGCCAGAAGCTGGGATTCCAAATGCTAGCGAGAATGTCGATGCTCCAAAGCCTGCTACATTTGAGGGACGCTTACAGTTGAAAAACTTCATGTACAGCGCCCCACAGCAGCCCATACGGAGGAGTCCTCGGTTTGCAGCTGCGTCTGAATCACCATCACTATCTTCATCCTCAGCGACCAGCGTGACTAGTTCATCATCATCCAAGAGGAGGCGTCAGACAGAAACCCCGGGTGATTCACCATCTTCATCCCCGCGGAAGAAGAAGCGCAATCGCCAAAAGTCTGGCTATGCTCCGCCTTCAACTTATGCCCACTTACCAGAGTTGCCTGATGCCGTCGCGCCCAATCTCCTAGTGTTTTTCATCGGGCTAAACCCCGGCATAGAGACCGCTCGGACAGGCCATGCTTATGCACACCCTTCCAATCTATTTTGGAAACTCCTCTTCTCGAGCGGCGTGACGCCCGTGCCGTGCCGTGCCGATGAAGACAGGCAGATGCCGGAGCGGTACAGCCTTGGACTAACCAACATCGTGGCACGGCCCAGTCGAAACGGTGCCGAGCTAAGCAAACAGGAGATGGATGACGGTGTTTCTCTCCTGGAAGAAAAAGCTCGCAAATGGCGGCCAGAGAGCATGTGTGTTGTTGGCAAGAGTATTTGGGAGAGTATCTGGCGTGTGCGTCACGGGTCTCCCGTAGGCAAGGCGTTCAAATATGGGTGGCAAGACGAATCCGAGAACATGGGCATCATCAAGGGCGAGTGGGCGGGAGCAAAGGTATTTGTCGCAACGAGTACAAGTGGTCTCGCAGCATCCATGTCCCCGGCCGAGAAGCAGGCTGTGTGGAACCAGTTGGGCTCCTGGGTCAAGACAAGAAGAGCCGAAAGAGAGGCTGAGAAGGAGAAGGAAGTTGAGAAGAAGGAGTAGAGAAATACTGGGCAAATAGGGGAAGTGGACGACGCAGATTCATAGCATTAAGCGACTCTTTGATTGCATGGCTTTGTTACTTTTACATGACATGGCGATGGCTATACTGGGGCTCGTCGAGGTGCCGCGATACTTAGATCAGATAACGATGACTATAGATATGACGCATACTTTAAAGACCCTAGGTATTACACATGATTGGATTATTAACCAAAATCATGAATTGCAATCAGTCACTATATAAATGTTTGGATTGACCAAATCATTTTTACAAGTGTTAGATATATGTTGTATGCCGCACCCCACCAAGACCAATCATACGCGCCGCGCAAATCCGATCCTCCACCAATATGACATCGACTTTGAGCTAGCTGCAACTTCAAGCTTTCCAAACTCATCCACCTACAACGCCAAAAACAGTTTCTTTCAACACAAAAAATTATTCTAGAGGAACACACAGGGCAATAAGATGTCGTCTATAGGCCCCCAACTCCCACCACAACTCACAAAGAGAAAGCACGAAGACGAAGACGAATCCACATCCTCGTCAAACAAACATCCCCGTCGCGACAATGACGCTGCGCAACCCCCACGAAACCAGGACGAGATAGACATCAATGGCTCCGACTCAGATTCAGAAGACGGCTATGGACCGCCCAGGCCATCTGCTCTACCAGCAGTGCCGGCTCCTCGGAGCGTAGGGCCATCTCTGCCACCACACCTCGCCGCAGCCGCGAACAACGAAGACGAAATCAATCTCTCCGACTCGGATTCAGATCCTCTCCCACAACCTCCCCCAGCCACCGCTGCCAATCCTCCCAGCCAAAACCCAGACTCTGAATCTTCAGACGACGACGACGACGATGACTTTGGTCCCTCCCTCCCCTCCGCCTCAGCTCCTCGCGCTCGTCAAATCGGTCCATCTCTTCCCCCTTCAGACCTCGACGACGCTCCCAAACGAGACGAATGGATGCTCGCCCCTCCACCTTCATCATCAACCTTTTCCGAGCGCGACACGACCAAAATCCGCGCTCGCAAATTCGCCTCCAAACCGTCCGCCAAAGCATCGTCTTCAGCCCCCGGCGCCCCATCAATATGGACGGAAACGCCCGAAGAAAAACTCAAGCGCCTACAGGACGCTGTCCTCGGACGAACATCTGCGTCTTCTACCGAGGCTGGCGGCGACACGTCGGAGCTGCAGCGGAAGAAGCAGCTCCGCGATGAGGCCCTCGCTGCGGACATCCAGGCTCAGCGCGGGAAGACGCTGCTTGAGGAACATCAGGGCGGGAAGAAGAAGGCTGGCGCAGCGGCGAGACCGGAGGATGAAGAGGATGATCCGAGCAAGAGGGCGTTTGATAGGGAGAAGGATATGGCGGTTGGGGGTAGGATTACGGCGACGCAGCGGAAGGAGCTGATTAATAAGAGTGCCAATTTTGGGGGGAGGTTTCAAAAGGGGTCGTTCTTATAATGGCGAGTTTGGGGGATGGATATGTTTTGATAGGACAAGTTTTGCATATAGCAGCCTGTGGGAAGGAGAGTATAGTACTTGGGAAAGAAACACTCTATACACGGCGTTAAATCTGTATAGTTATATCTAGATACGAGAGAAATACAATACTTGGAAAGGTAATAACATCATACACTGCATGCTTTACAATCGCTCAAGTTATAGTTTGGTCCCAGACATTTAATTCTTCCTCATATGATCCTGTATATTGATAACATTGAGCTACCAAAAGAGATGTCACTATAGCCACCCAACTCCGCCGCTGATATTTCCCATACCATGTCTCCATCTTCACCTGACGCTGGGAGCTCCCCAAGTGTAAAAAGCGAGAATTTTCCTGTCCCAATGCAGGCTGACAAAAAAGAAAACAAAAAGCAAAAAGCCCATTCGTACATGATATGAAACCCATCTCCTTTCATATATAAATGGGGGAAAACAATATCGTCACCGCCTTGATACACCATATTTCCCAATAGAAGCTACCATATTGTAAATAGAAAAAAAAATACCTTACCTTTGTTGTTTCCCATTCAAAGAGCTCATATATACTTTGACAGTTCCCTTTGAGCAGTGGAAATGTGTGACTTTGTCGTTTGAATGGATGACAACGGAAAGAAGAAAAGGAGGGGGGAAGCTCCAGAGATACTTTCATAATGCGGATAAATTCCGAGGTGGTGGTGTTTGTGACTATATAAGTCTTTCATGACGGGTGTGTTCAACACATATGCTGATAAAGAGAGAATACCATCGCTGCCTTGAAAGAAACAGGCCCCAAACATAGAGTAACAGACCGAAACAAATAAACCAGGTTACAAGATACCCCCAAAAAAAGACAAAACGCCAAAGACAAAGACACAGCAGGCCTCTTTACGTAGAGGTGGCTGGCGGTTGCCTGCCTGCCTCCAACTGCGACGGAGTCACTGCCGGTGCCGCATTTGTTGTTGAGGGCGCCTCAGTCGACCGTCCGAAGCGGAAAGCATGTCGAACAGAGGCAAGCAAAGTACCCTGAGCAGCTGGCTGAGTGGTCTCAGTAGTCTGCCTCTGTTGATGTGCTATTCTAGATTCTATGGCCGTGGTCTGAGCCCTTCTTCGTGTTGGGAACTGGAACACGGAAGGCCGGGTGCTCGAGTTGTTGTTATTGCTACGGCTGTTATTGCTGTTGCCATTGCGGTTACTGCTGCGGTTGCTGTTGCTGTTACGAGAGCGGCTGTTGCGAGAGCGGCCACCCGAAGATCGAAAGAAGGCCGCTGTCAGACTCGCAGGCAAGTTCATGCGAGAGTTCTGGTGCGGATCCAGGTTGGCATTGTTGGCGGTATTAGGGTCGTTCTCTGGGTTGGGTCTGGGCTTCGGGACGTAGTAATCGGCCTTGCACAGCGGGCAGCATGCGCGACGGCTAGTCAGCCAGGGATCAACGCAGACGGCATGGAAGGTGTGGCCGCATGTCAAGCCGCGGACGTCGTCGTCGTCCTCGAGGGTGTCGATACAGATGGCGCAGGTATCACCGGAAGTGTTGAGGAGTTCCGGCGGCAGGGCAGCTGTAATGTGCTCGTCGTCTTCGTCGTCGTCTTCGTCGTCATCCTCCTCGCTAGACGTTCGCTTCAAGGGGTCATGCGGCATCACGGGTCCGTCCTCCTCAGACGTTTCGCCGACAGTGGTAGTGGCATCTTTCTTGTCTTTCTTATCCTTGTTGTTGTCGTCTTCCTTGGCAGTGGTTTCAACAATGACTGGCTCGGCTTCGGTGGTGGGCGATGCGACCGGTGACGCGACATCGTCAACTGCGCGGACCTCGGTTGATGTGCGCTCCTTCTTGGCAACCTCTGGGACTGCGAGGTCTACCTGATGAATGCTGTTCGGTCGACTAGGCGTGCCAACACCGCCGGCAGTAGGCAGTCCATCTCGAGCGCGCTCCGAGACCCAGGTCTTGTACTTCATCATGGGGAACTTGTCGTTGACCTCGTCCATAGTCATGAGCTTCTTCTCACGCCTTCTTCGGTGAGGTCGAGGCATGTTTTCCATGTGGATGGGTTCACCATCTTCGTTAGTCATGTTTCGAGCCCGATTGCGAGCGTTGTACCTGAAGCAGTACTTGACGCCAACGATGATCCTGCCAAGTGCGTTAGACGATTGACGAGAATTGTGGGAACAAGGCATTCAATTGAGAGATATATGCATATGTGTGTATAGAAACGGGAATACGTATGCCAAGCCAAGACGGCAAAATTGTGCATGCTTACCAGAGGTTTGTAAAGACTACGCCAAAGCCCAAGGCGACAAAGAAGAGGAGCGGCGAGCTGGAGCCGCTGCTCTTGTTGTTGTTGTTGGAGCTATTCGTGTTGGAGGGAATGGCCGTCTGCGGGCTGGTGACGTCTGACGACGTGGCCATCGCGGATTGTGTGGTCGTCGTCGCAGCTCTCACGACAATATGGGCTACTTCGCCAAGGACCTGGTCAATGACAGCCATGGCTGGTTATTTGCTGCAGAACGACGAGCGATGGCAGGCGGCGATGAACTCGAGGCCTTTCGTTTGTTATTTACACGTGCCGAGACACAGACAGCATGGATCGTGCGACGGTGATCGGGCTCTCTATTTCCAGAGCGTTGCAAGAGCTCGGAGTCGTCGGAGCACTGAGGGGGTGCACCATACAAGGCTGAGGTTGGAGCGCTCTTTTTTTGTTGGAGTCGTTTGTTCCTTTGCCTGATTGCTTGTTTCTATTCTGATTTCTTTATAAAAGTGTCCTTTGTGTCGCCTCCAAGCGGAAAAATTCAGCGTATGGTGAGGCGAGAGAGAGGGAAAAATAAGCACTCGATCCTCCCTGCGAATCGACAGCTCCAGACGCTGAAGGGAACGGGCGTCTCAAGGGCTGATTGCGCGGCTTACGACACGCGCGGGAGGGAGGAGGAAGTAGGAAAGATGAACTAGCAGTATCAAGTGGAAAAAAAGAGAGACCCGGGAGCATCAAATGGACTCGAAACTGCGGAGTGCAGCAGCAGGTGGAGCGCCTTTAAGAGAAAAGAGGGCGGGCGATTCGAGCAGCGGCTTGGAAGTGAGTGAGAGCGAGCGACGGGCCCCATTCCATTCATTCAACCATCAGGAACCCGGGCCTTGGCCGCGACGGTCGCCAGTACCTGTGAGCAGCGCGCGAGCCGGTACGGCCACGAGGTACGGGGTACCGAGTTGGACGAGGGCACCAGGAGAGCGGCTTGAACCCGCTGCTAACGACCACTGCCAGCTTAGCTGCTCCAGCACTAACGACGGAGCTGCTCCAAGCAACTAGCGCTACAACCACAGCAGGGGCGCCAGTGGTCTCTCCCCTCTTTTCGCTTCTCACCTTTACAGCAGGTTGGGTTGGTCATTGGGAGGGGGGTGCGCCACTGGCTCAGCGCAATGGGCACTGTGTGCTGGACCGGTCGCTGCGCTGTGCTCAATGGCTGTGGCCGGGGCTTGCGCTAACGAGGCCCGCTGGGGGAAGCGCTCCAGAGCTCAGAGGGCGCTCGCTGGGGGTGGAGCCGGGCCTTGTGTGGCTGCGACGCGCTGGTCTCCAGGGCCGTATTGCCGCTGTAGCGTGAAGCGTATTGGAGCCTGTTTGGCAGTAGCAGTGAGTACATGGCGCCGACGGCGTTGCAGTTGTGCCGGGGTGCGCTGAGATGGATCGGATTGATGGTGAAATCGAGCTTGATCAATGCAATAGATGCACTTGGCAGATGCCAATTGGCAGCAGGATGAGGCTGCGCAAAAGCTACAATCATACGAGCAAAATACGCACGTCGTATGCGAGACAATTCCTACGCATGCATGTACTTTCGTGTAAGCGCACGCGGGACGGTTCGGTCGGGCGATCAAGGCCCATCGACGTGCGTTTACACATTCAGTACCTGGTATACGGCCACATGAGTAGGTAATCCTGCCCAATGCTACATGGAATCTACCTGCGCATCTCAAAAGGGCAACGCAACACTGATTCAGCCAGGCCGAGATGCAGCTGAAGCACAAAACTTAATTCAAATTCGCCTGAGTCAGGCTTGAGGTCCAAACTGTGATGCCGCTGCCTCAGTTTCCGCAGCCGTAGCGCCTCTGCCGTCGGCAGGGGCGAAAAACGCAAAAAAAAAAAAGGCACCCAAAAAAAAAAAGAACAGAGAATGATTACATCAAGGTTTTCAACGCCTCTGTCGCAGTCTAACAAGGTGGTGGTCTATATACGAAAACGTATTTATAAGACATTTACAGCATGTAAATTACAATGAGAAGCAGTAGAAGATTACATGTTTAAGAGGTAGGTACATATGGCTGTATTAGCCACGGCTAGGGTGTTGTTGAGCTACCAATATCAGCTGAAACCAAGGCAACCCAATGAATTTCAATTGTCTCACAATAACGCCGCAATTAGTACTTGTAGCAGCAGAATCCACCGCCAGCTACGCTTTATTCGGGATTTTCTTTCTTTTCCTTTTTCCCCCCTTGTTTTCAGGTCCCCCCGTTAACTGATTGGCATGTATCCCAGATGTAGGACCATCTGCTTTGGACATTAGAGTTGCTTACGCAGCACGTTCCTGGAAGTCTACTCGAGCCACTGCCACACACACTCACGCAAATACGGTAAGCCGGCCCGACGTGAGAAATAAAAGGGAAAAAGCAAGAAAAAGTCAAACCGTATCAACCGTATCTGCGCATGCGACTCATTCGGCGTTCAAAGAGGAATAAACTCGGTCTTTTCTTTTGGTGTCCTTTCTGCCTACAGAAACTTCGCTGCTCTCACACTGGGGCCGTGGAGAGATGTGGATCTCGAAAAGGCGCCGAACGTTTTGAAGCCGTCAGTCAGCTGTTTTGATGTCATTCTGGCCATTTGATGCCGCCCGGCCGTCCCCTCTTTTGCGCAAAAAAGGTGCGCCGAGCAAGGCACCGATCTCCGTTCGAACGGCTTCGGCTTCGGTCATGGTGGGCTGGATTGCATTTCAGAGATCCGGGCGCTCTTTAAGCGAATGCTTGGCCGTGCGATTCTTTTTGGCTTTATTTTCTGGGATGATACGTAATATCGAATTGCAGAAATTTGGATTTTCCTGGGTCGGTCTAGTAACCGCTGACACTGCTGCGCGGAGAACCCTGGTTGGATCTACCGTTTTAGTTACGTGGAGGCGATGGTTTTGTTCCGTCATTGGTATTTGGCATCATATACTATCGACGCCAATGATGAAGCGGCGGGCTGAAGATGCTGGGTCTGACTGAATGGGAATATTCCATATTCAGCAGATGGCCATATGCTGTTCGTTGGGGGAGCGTATTGCTCGTCGAAATCTATTTTTGGTGCATGTCTAGACCTCGTGCCGTGTCTCACTCTTCGGCAGAATTACCTTTGCGTCCCTAAAGATTTGAGACATGCATTGTTCACACAAGTCATGGCTCAATTCTACTTTTTCACCCCTTTTGCCATGCTCCCTATCTGGTGGCAGATATTCCATACCAGCTGCATACCTGCCCGGTTGTCGGCCGGCCTCTCGTTAGTCGAGAACGGTTCCAAGATGCTTTTGGCTTCGTGCCATTCCCGGGTGGCGATCTGTGGCTGGCCAGCAGCCCTCTGCTCTGGTAGGCCGCCTCGTGCCTAAGCGCCATCTTACAGATTGGAAGAACGATGCGAGAGTTTTTGTTACCCAGGGCGCAAGGCTTTTGTGTGCTTGAAAGGGGTCGAAATACTTGCTTGTGGTTGCTTTCTTCTTGTCGTCTCGCCTCCAGATCTCGCGACAGTCGAAGAGGGGCGGTGGATGCTGGCTCAGATCAAGATATGGCAGAAACAGCCCTGGTTCAAAATGCTAATGGTCGACTTGATCTCTGAGCGTGGAGCAGGTATCCCCCGCTTTGCAATTCCCTGTCCAAAAGTGCTCGTTTCTGAGGGCTGAGTGACTTGTATCCCGCGACTACCGGGCGTACTGTAGCATCTCTGCGACGCTGTTGCTGCTGGCGTGTTATTTCCCGCTAATATCCATCGGATCTCCCCTGCTCCGCGACGATGCTATGTGATGCGATGCTCATTGACAGATACGGAGCCCTCCGGAGTCAAGTTACTTGTAGAAGTCTGTACACCGAACGGCCTGTGTTGTCAATGTGTTGAGTGTTGTGGACTTTAATCTCAATAGTCTGCATGTCTCACTCTTACTCGCATGTGCATGCGTACTCGACCTCATATCCTATCATTGACAAACGAACGATTGGATTTCACATCCACCGAGTTTCTCTCCATCCTGCGAAAACGGTCCTTGAATCGTTCCATCGTCAAACAGGCCACGACTCCGCCAGACCCTCCCGCCGTCAGATGCCTCGAGCGGTTAGCCGCGATAGAATGCGAGTGCAGTGCGCTGGGATTGGGCCGTTGTTGGGACTTTGTCTGCGCGCAAGCATTAGCCTTCTATTAATCTAATGAGGGGGGGCGCATCGACTGTGTGCGAATCCCCCACCGCGCACTGTATTCTAGCGTCGATTTTGATGCGGAGCTAAAGTGCCCAAGAGGCCGTTTCTTTTTTGCTTCACACCCTTTTCAAGTCAAGTCGAGCAAAAATGGGTGCCAGAGTGCCTCTTACAGAAGGGATTCGCTTTGCATGGATGACGACAGCAGGCACTAAGCAGCCTTGATTTTCGTCATTTGGAATTGGAGGTTTTTTTTTTGTGTGTGTGAGATATGGATGCCGATGCGAATGCGAATACCCAATAGACTGGCTATTGGGTATCTGCTGGAGACAGGAAAACGGCTGGCAGCAGTTGAACCGACAAAACGAGGCACGAGAACAAAACAGCTTGAGCTTACTAACCAGTAAGCAGGGCGAGTCTAGCACTTTTGACGTGCGTCAAATCGGGCATTGGCATTCATGCATGTCGGCCATCTCGTCTTGCCCGTCTTCCGCGATCATGTAAGGGAGAGGGGACAGGACACTATTGATTTGCAATTTGCGGCTGAGGCATCGAGCAACGACGTCGAATTGGCCCATGCTTGCTAATATTGCATGCACAATCGTACATTAGTGCGGGACAGCCAACGTGAAGGGGCCATAGAGAAAAAGCAAAATGAAGAAAATGCTGTAAGCAGTAGATTCAAGCAGAATCCTGCAACACCATTAATCTACAAAATGCTGCCATCTGAAGTCGAGCATTTGAGACAGCCTCTTTTCACCACTGACATCATGGAAAATCCGGGTAGCCGTGCCTGAGAATCACCGCCTTTCCTTTCCAAACCGACAGATGATGATGCTGGTTGCACCGCCTCAAGCGAGGATCACACGAAAGCGTGACAAATTAATGATGGAATACCAAACGGAAAATAGCCTCATAATCCCTCTCTTTTGATACACGCATGACCTATTCTTCTACTTCGCCTTATCTATCTTCTAACCTGAATGTAGAATCTTGTGATGCTCAATTTGAGATTCCTCCAGTACGACACTGTTGGCATTACCTAATCCTGCTCACACACAACCCCAAAATCCAGCACCAGCTAAGCCTCGTTGCACTCCATAAATGTGTCACCAACTTAGCTTTCTTTTGCTTCTCTTCTTCTTAGTTCTATTCTAGAATCAAAACTCCACTAGTGTTTATCGGAGTTGCAGCAAGCCGACGGCCCTCGGAGCAATACCAGTATATTTCTATTTTTCTTCTTATCCGCAATCTCTCCATTATCACACGCATGTATACGCAAATAGGAATCTGTCGTGCAGCGTGACCATTCTTGAAAGATCCGCTTTTGCTTTCCCCTCCTCCCGGATGGGTTCCGGATTCCAAAGTATGCGGATTAATCCCAGCGACAATCACCGTTTAGCCGCAGTAGCAGCGGAAACATGACGGGCTCTCTTCTTTTACACTTGATTTCTCAGCTCAGTCGATAGAGACAGAGAGGTGAACTAGAGGAGAGTAGTATGAGATTGGGAAGACTGATGCTCAAATCAGTGCGTGATTAATGCCATGTATTGACTGACTCAACCTGCTAGGAGAATCAGAATAGCCGGCCGCTTCGTTTCATCTTTCTTTGAGCCCAATGCAGCTTCATTACACGGCCTCTGCCTTTGCTAGCAGTATCATGCAACGTCTTGGTGATAGAGAGAGATCAGTATTAGGTGTCCAAAACCATTGCGCCGGACACACGTAATTCCAACAGCATCTCTCAGAGTACTGAATTGTTTTGACTCTCCGGACATGAAACACGTTATACATTGCAGTGCATGTACGACGTCCACAGAAACTGTACATGTGATTCTCTTCCAAGCAATTATGATGGATTTTGCGTTATTTGTTTTACCACAAGCCACTTGCATCAAGCCTTCGTTACATCATCCCTATCTAACATATAGCAACACGGTCCATAAAGATACCAATGAGACAAAAGTCAAAATATCCCATCGGATCTTTCGGTCTCTTCTTCCATCATCACCATGCCATTCATCACATCTTGCTTTGGCGGTGGGTCATTTCAAAATAACAAAAAAAGATAAAAAGAAAAATTTTCACGAGTTTATTTATGTGGAATTCAATCGGGTACATATACCTTGTTTGTGGTTTTAAACCTTTTGTGAAGGCGTCTTCCGTACCTGTTTGGTGGCGTTGTAAGCCTCAATGGCTTCCGAAACCCTGCAAGCCTTGTAAGCCACAAAAGAGGTGTAAAACCTGCCTCCTTTTCCGTGAACGGATACTCTTGAGAAATTCGAAGGAACATGGAATGGAAGAATGTGTCTAAAAATAGCCTTTATGTGGATGAGGCTGTTGAACGATAAGTAATATTCAGTTTACGAGGATACATCATTTAATTGCGTAATTTATACAGAGGACTTTTTGGTGATGAAATATGCATGACACATAGAAAGGTATGTATAGTAGGTTATATAGTATAGTATATTGAAGCAGCTATCTAATCCGTAAATAAACAAGAAACTAGAAACCTTAAAAAACAAATGCAAGTAGATCCCCTCCAGTGGTATCATCAAGCAAACTCGACGCCTTGTATGCTTCCGTCTCTGAAAACGAATGAATATCAGTCAAATGTGACCGAAGCATCCCGAAAACAAAAGAGAAAAAGTCATCTCATGTCATGTCATATCAAGTCAGGCGTATCCAGGCTTCATAAATAGAGCGCCAAATGACTGTCAAATGACTTTTATAATAAAAAAGACCGAAGTGAGTAGGAAATACCTAAAAAACGACAGGAATCTCTCAAATCGCCCATAATCCCCTCCCATATAACCATTTCCGTAACATGCCAAACCATATGAAATCAAATTCCGCGAGCCTGCCCGAATGGTATTTTTTTGGCCTGAAGCCTTCCTGTATCGAAAATCCAGCCAACCAAATACATTGATAGATACTTATAAGAAATAGGAAAAAATGAAAGAAATGGTCGAATGTGTTGAGAGTTGTAGTGGGAAAGAGAAAGACCAAATGATGAACCCATTTCTCCCTCTCTCCCTCCCAATCAACACAAGTTACCGTTCAAACCGAGCCGGCTGATGCTCAATGCTGGCCAAAGGCCCAGTTACGGCGTCGGTTGAACGGCGTCACAGTTGGGCGGTCGTTCAACGAAGTTGGCGTCGGCTCACCACCTCGTGCAGCTGGCACATGTTTCGTAACTGACACAATGACGGTTGGAGCAGCGACTTGAGCACCGTTATTGCGAGTTGAAGTCACAGCCAAGGTTGTAGTCGAGGTGATGGTTGTAGTTGAGGGCGTGTGCGAAGCCGCAGCAGCTTGAGTGTGGATTGTAGTTGTCACAAAGACAACAGGGCTGGAAGCGGGGGGAGACGCAGCAGACGCAGTTTTGTAGAGCGTCTTCCATACGGTTGACGGCTGCTCAGGCGCATGGTCAGTTGGAGCGGCTGATGACTGGGCAATACCTTGCCTGATAGCTGATTTGGTGGCAGCTGCCGAGGTGTGCGCCTCGTGAGCAGCAGCTGAAGTGGAAGTGACAGGAGTTGCGCCAGGACCGCCTTTGCCTCCTCCATTGGCATCAATGTCGACCTGGAAGTTGCCGACCATCTGGTCCTTGATGGCCGCGGAGTAGATGTTCTGCTTTTCGATAAACTCGCTTTTGACATTGGCGTGCTTGGCTGAAGACGAGCCGCCAGTGATCTTGATATCGATGGTGCTGGCGTAGCTCTCATTCTTGGAAATGGCAGCCATGGTAAAGCCATGGGGGTCCTTCTCGCCGCGCATGAATGTGCCGGCCCAGGGGTACAGTCCATTGGTGGTCGCCTGGAAGTCGATGTTGTTCGCATCCAGATCGGGCCAGTCCCAGTACCAGTAAATTGTATAGATAGAGCCGGCTTTGAGGTCGCTGGGCAGCTGGATGGTGGACTGGCAGCCGAGCTCAGTGTTGTGGTCGGCACCCTCAGGGGCCAGTCTGGCGGCTCGCTCAAGACTGAGAGCGCCATTGTTGGGCTGATAGCAATTGCCGTCGTCGTAGCTTCGCGTACCTAGCAGAACACCACGCTTGTCGCCTCCCGTGCCGTCCTTGTTCCAGACAAGATGCACGTCAAAGAGACGCTCGTTCTCGTTGGGCTGGCTGGTGCCGTAGAGGAAGATGGTGCCACGATTCTGGGGCTTCTTGGGCTGATTCTGCGGCAGCGTCGTGTGGCCATTTTCCAGGTGGATGAGAGCAATGTGGTCGCCCGGAGCAGCTTCCAGCATAGGGAACTGAGGATTCTCCTCCTTCCTGTACTTGTTCAGGATCTCATCACCTGTGTAGGCACTCTGGCCGGTCACCGGCAGAAGCAGCTGCGGGATCTTGTCTTGCCAAAGGGGGTCAGTAGAATTGCGAGCAATCCAGCCCCGAGCATAGCCCTCAGCTCCAATCATGGTGCCATTCGGGGCGACCTTGTAGGCGTACTCAACCCAGGAGTGAGCCTTGGCGGCGGCGGCGAGAGCCAAGACCAGAGCCACCTTGAGGCCAACGCGAGGCTTGGGTGTCATTCTCAACATTGTAAAGTCGCGTGTTGAAATTCTGGCGAAATGGAAATTCTTGAACTGAAAATCGAGGGAGTGACTGCAATGTTGCTATAACTGTCGAACAGGTAAGGACCGAGTCGGAAGACGATATCAATGAATGAAGTGCTTCTTTTAATCTCTCCAGGAGAAAAAAGAACCAAAATGCGACCGTGATGAAGTTTGTTTTTGTTTTTGTTTTTGGAAGAAGAGAAAGAGAGAAAAAGGACGAGATGGAAGAGGCGTAAATATAGACTGCCAGCTGGCGAAGACGAGGAGGCCGGTCCGTCTGCTTATGAACCCTCGAAGACTAATTGGTGCTCAGGTGGTGAACAGCTGTTGGCTCTTTTCTTTTTTTTTTATTTCCACTTTTTCGTGTCTGTGAACAGTCCTGCAACACCGTGTTCAAACGTCTTGTTTGTGTGTTTCTGTCCTTGTGTATCTTTGTGTTCACTCAAATAGGTTGGAAGAGTGTGATAGGGCCGAGAGTCTTTGTCGAGGATGTCGAGGGAAGAGGGTGAATCACGTCCAGCGTCGTTCAGGCCCAGTGAATTGAAGAGAGTTGAGTAAAATTGAGATGGTCTTAAATATTTTCAGGTAGAAAGAGAAATAAGAAACAGAAGAAAAGAAAAAAGAAAAGGAAAAGAGGTAAAAGCCTTCGGTCACCTTGCCATCATCAGTATCGTCTCACAAGCTTGAACAATCGGAAGTTGCAACAATCAGCCCACACACAATAGGCAACCCGGCACAATAGTCAAACGGAAATGCAAAGTCAAGGTGACTTGAATTAGAGACAGAGAGGATCGGATGATATATGACAGATATCCAGCCGCAAGCACACAAAGGAAGTGGCACTAATATATTCCCTGATGACACGAATTCTATCAAACACAGCACATAAAGAGAACACGATTCTTAAGCTGAAGCATCTCACCGCGCCAGCTGGCTTCAACAGCAGCCTATCATCGACACGCCATCGCTCGGCATCAAATGGCCGCTGGATATGGTCAGACATGAGACAGGCGCCGGGCAGTGCAGCCGAGAATAGATCAGAGCAGAGCAGAGCAGAAGCAGAGCAAGATAGAGTCAGTTGTTAGTCAGTCAGCAGATGCTGGGCATGGCAGACGAGCCATGGGTGAGGAGGCCATTTCGAGGCCCTCGTTTCAGTAGACGCGAGTTGGCCGTGGCAGATTGGGAGACGCACAAGAAGTGAGCGGTGGTCGGTTCATGTTTGCGGTAGCATCATGGTACCACTACGGTAAAGATGCTACAAGCCTTGAGCTGGGCCATGGACAGGACCATGTACCCGCGCACCAGAAACTCGCAGCGACGGTACATAACAAGCGATATTGGAAACAGCCTCAAATAATCGCAGATTGCGCACTCAGCATCTGATGCATAGGACAACAGCTTGTTGTTGGACACTGTAATTCCAAACTAATAAGTAGGCCTCTAGTGGCCCCAGGCCCATTAATTTGCCTAAGCGCCGCGCATATTGGACGTCGTTGTTTAGCCTTGCTCGGGTCGATCCAAGCGACTGGCTCTCATTCGCCGCCACTGCCGACCAGCTTCGACCTCAAACGCCGTCCAATATAAACAAGAAACCCGCCATTGCAATCATTCGATCAGCAGATTTCGGCTGCGGCACACATATTAATGCAATTTTTTTTTTCCCTTCTCTTTCGGGCTCTTCTTCGATGGAGCCTAGTGGGTTCAATGCCACAATTGCTTGCATCATCGTGCATGCGTTGCTGCTTCACATATTCGCATCTGACACTCTTTCAGACTCCCCACAGCCATCATCATATTGATGCGACGCGGATGGCAGAGTTTTTGTACTCAAATGCCCCGATTTGTACTTTATTCTTTGTGTCGTCCCGTTTCATTTCTTTGTCCTCGACCCTTGTCTCACAGGCGCTTAATCTGCGCTTCCCTGTTCCCTGTTCAGTAACACACGCGAAATCGACTCATACAACATCGGAGTAGCATTTCGCTTAGCCGCGGTCGCGCTTCTTCTCTGAGCATAGGATCAGATGCGAGTAATACACTATTGAGGCAAGATGTAGATAATTCTTTCGCCTCTTTGCGAGCACATGTGTCCAACGTCCAGTGGTGCAGGCTCTCGATGTAGCCAACGCACCTACGTAGGTAGTACTACCATCTAACCCTTGCCGCCATTCTCTTCTTCTTTTGACATAAAACAACAATGCTGGATATGCAAAATAACTCCCTCTCCTCGGCAGGTCACTCGGCAGACGCAAGCCGTGTTACCCGCAACTCTCTCCACACCAGGCTGCACCATCGACCAGAGCGTCAACAGTCAGAACAGACGCTCATTCATTCCCAATAGAAAGTAGATCCAACTCTTTGTCCACCGTGAGTTTTACATTGGTTCCGGGCTTGCCGACCGAATCGGCTCTGCCAGTATCCGCGGCATCACCTCCCGCATCCAGGGATGCTCCAGACACTGCCTAGCCGTAAACCGCTTCCTAAAATTCACTACCAGCATGTTATCAATCAGATCCAGCGCCGGGTCGCCGACCTTGTCCCAGTATGGCGACGGATAGTCGAATCGACCCTCCTTGATTTGCTGGGACAGCGTATAGGGAAAGTCTCTGCTGTACATCTCGTCGCTAAAGGGCGGGAAGCCACATAGACAGATGTACATGACGACACCGCAGGACCAAATATCTACCGAGAATCCGTATTTCCGCTCTCTGCCTTCTTGAAGTATCTCGGGAGCCACATCTAGGAGCAAAGATGTCAGCAAATGTTCTGTTTCATGACCTAAGGCGAATAGGTTATATGCAGGAGAGGGAGAGAGTATCGTAGTATCATACAGCTTGGTGTTCCACAAAGGGTTGTCGTGAGCCCTAATGCTTCAGCGTCGGCGCCAAGTTTCTTTGCCAGCCCAAAATCTGCAATTTTAATAGTTGGCGTTTCCTCTTCCAGTAACAAGATGTTCTCTGGTTTGATATCACGATGCACCCATCCTAGGTTATGCTACCCCTATTATTAGATCTCGACACATGAACATATGCAGCGGCTAAGAAGAAACTAACCAAGAATTCTAGCGCAGAGAACAGCTGCAAGAATATCTTTCGTGTCTGTTCTTCTGGTAGAAACTGCTTTGCCACGATATAGTTGAACAGCTCTCCATGCGGAGCCAGTTCCAGCACCAAGTAGATCGTCTTAAGGGAGTAGTCTGCGAATAGATCGACGATTCTCAAGATGTTCGGATGCGGACTCTTTTGGATAGCCTGCAGGGCTTTAATCTCCCCAATGATTCCCCTTCGTTTTGCGGCATCTTCTACTACATTATTGCACGTACATACTTTGACTGCGTGCCTCACCCCTGTCACTCTACTTGAACATAAAAACACCTCGGCAAAGTGACCTTTGCCAAGTCTTTCAATCGTGTCATATCGCTTAGAAAAGCCAGTGTTGTAGCTTGTCTCTTCCAGAGCATCCAAGAACTCATCCGTTTTGGATTCGTCTGCTCCGGAGTCTGCTCTCAGTCCCTCTGGTCTCCTCACGCCAGACGCTGCAATTTCTTCCTCTTGAATTGCATTCAACCCTTCCATTAGTCTCGAGCTCTGCCGCTGCAGTGGTCTGTCGGCAACAGTATCATAATTGGCCGTGAGTTTCCGGACGAGCTGGTGTAGACCTTTGCGGGAGGCAATGATAGAGGCACGACGCCCAGCGGGACCCTTGGGGAGAACTGCCCCTTGATCCGAGAGGAAGTTGGCAATGGCCTCCACACCATTGCGCGTTGCAATGCTCAAGGCCGAATCTCCCCATACTGTTTCAGCTTTGAAATCGGCTCCCGCCTTGACCAAGATTTTGACAGCGTCAATGTTGGCACTGGAGACAGCAGACATGAGGGCAGTCCAATCACCGGAGGCTTTAAGGTTGACGTCTGCCCCTTTATCAAGTAAGACGTTGATCGCATCCTCATACCCGCATCTTGCTGCTCTCTGCAGCGCGGTCTCATCCATATGGTCTCGAGCATCAACTTCGGCGCCGAGTTCAAGAAGCACTTGCACGTTTCTGGCGTGGCCAAAGGCAGCGGAACGAATTAGGGCCGTCTCTCCATCGCTCCCTCTGCCATCAACAGCATGACCTTTTGAGACCATGTACCTCAGAATATCCGATGCATCAAAAGCAGAGATCATTACGAGTGCAGGTACCTGTCTAGGGAACTCTTGGCTCCAGTGTGCATACCGATTAGCCTTCAAACTCCATGCTTGGTTGGCGGCCTCCAGCGCGGCAGTGTTGGAGACGAAGCTTTCCAACTTTGGTATAATTTCGGCACTCTCAATATGACCTATTTCGGTGCCCCAGTATTTGGCAGCGTAATCAAGAAACGGATATTGCTGTAAGCGGAGAGACATATGCGCATCGTTTGTGCACGCGCCGCTGGAAAAGTTAGGCAATGTTAGATATGTCAGACTGGTCCTTGTCAGTGTTAACTGTGCCCTTTTTATCAACAGTTTGTGATATTCCTCAAAGTATTGTTGAGCGGTATAGTGAACTAGACGGACGACTTGCGATTCCGCATCAACCAGAACCAAGCCACTGCAAGCTTCCATCAGAATATCGCCATCTGGCAAATCGTTTTCATCGAGGATTTCTTCGTCTGACAATTCTTGTGTGGCATATAAATGTTGCAAGTCTTGAACTGTAAAGTTTCTCTTGGCACAGATGACCCAGAACAGGACTGCCTCAGCCAGCTCAGCGAACTCTGTTTCTTGATTCTCTATTCTCTCATATGCGTCTGCGTACATGGCATCCAAAGTTTTTGGTAAAAATTTCAATGCAATTCGTACCTCTCGGCAGCTTAGTTTCTTTGATAGAGAATTCATGTGCAGTTTTGCCAATAAGAACCTGTCAGGGTCTCAATTAATATAGTTCTTCTTGTTAGCTTGGCTTATATGCGAATACTCTCAACTTACATTCCCTGAGATTCTTGGATGATGGTTTTGATGATATCGTCTTTCAAGGTTGGGTCTTTCCGAATATGCTTTGAGAGTATATGCTGTTCCTGTATGCATGCATCCAGAAAAGTGCTGATATCCTCGTGATGAGCAGAAATATTTATTGTCAAAGCCTCAGTAAAATAGACGTCGAATCTGCTAGAGGATCTGGAAGTGCACATTATCTTCACAGATGTACCCAAAGAGGAAACTGCAGTGACAAATCGGAGGGTCTCTTCATTTGACTCTGCACACTCGTCAAGAGCGTCGATAACGACATGGAATGAGTCAAATGTTGAAACTATCTTGCCAAGTATATCGGTGATCTGCGTTAATGTAGGACGAGTGTTGTATTTCTGATGCTGGCTATACAGCGTTGCTACTTCAGATGGTAACACTTCAGCTGAACTTTGAAGTACTTGTTGAAGTATACTCGAAAGGAGAATAGCACTTGACTGGCTGCTGCGCTGGTTGTAGTCGCAGTAGATGTATGAGCAGAAACTGCGGGCATGAGGTGGCTCTTGTTCGAGGTGGTTGATGACCAAGGATCTTGGGAGAGTGTAAGTAGCCGTCTCTACATGAACCCAAAATAATGACATTGATAACATACGAGAGTCTTGTCTTGCCAGCTCCAGCTGTAGACTTTGAATCAGCATTTCATAGACCAGAAAGGCCTTTGGGCTCATAAAACTGACGTATACCCGGACACCAGAGGGTTCCAGTGTTGCCATTCACCCAGCTACGAAAAGTCTCATGATTCAGCAACCAGGCGCCAGTTCCAGGCTGTACGCTCTCCAAAACACTGAGATGTCTAGCACGAAAAGACAATGGGCTTAGCCAGTTGATAATCTTCTGCGTATCTGCATCTCGAGATCTTGCTTCTGAGCTTTCTACGTTATCGGCAAGTCTATCAAGCTTGAGGTTTGCCGATCTCGCCAGTTGCCTAGCATTTAAATTAGCACAAACTTAGTCTACGATGCAGTGAATAAAAGTCATATACGCAATATTGTTTTGTAAAACGAGGTTGAAGTGGCCCTTCAATCTTTCTAAGCATGCAAGCAGCTCTGCCACCTTTTTTTTGTCAAACGGCCACGTAAACGACTGCGCCATTCGTCTAAGATGATCCTGAGGGGCAAGCTCGGCGACAATTTCTTCTAGAACTTGCTGAAACAACTGTAGCGGACCATCCGTGCCACTCAACGACTCGATAGCCTGCGGCCTCAGCGTGCTCGAGTCGTCCACGTCGCCATCCGAATCCTCCAGGCGGTCTTGCAGCATTTCCAGCAGGCACACTGTGCTTCGGAGCTCATCTCGGAGCCGCGTCCTCTCGGCTGTCCCACTCCTGACGTCCTTGAGATACTGCGTGGCCGTCGTTGCAAGCTGTAGCACAGCGACAACGCTGGCCGAGACCCCTGGAGGGCCGCCCATGCCGACAACGAGCCAGTGCGTGCGCTCAATGATACGCCCAAGGAACCACTGAGGGCTTCAAAAACCAACAAAAAGGGCCACGCCGATGGGTGGCAAGAAAAGATGTGTTCTGTTCAGCCTGCTTTCCAACGTCAAGAGGCGAAGCTATTTACAACGTTGCTCCAGGTGCGGGGCTGCCAGGCATCAAAGGATCAACATCTCACCACCAAGGCAGTATTACCCCAATAGGAAAGCAGGTACGTACATGGACATGTGCCTCCATCATACACCGAACAACATGCCGAACAAGTATCTTCCTGGCATTATCTTAGTAGACGTCACTTATTCGAAGTAGCCATCACAAAACTCGGCACAACCTTGGCACGCCGTAACGTCAAAATGTGATCCCCGTTTGACTTGCTCGTGCTATCAGTCACAAGCCAAAAGTCTTTCTGGATAATAGAGAGACGCCCTGCCGCAGCCAAAAGGTAGCTCCGATCTCTCAAATGCACAAACCTATCTCTCTTCATCTTTTTCTTTCTCTCATTCCTTCACCGAATTATTGTTCAATACCGCAGTCAATAAATGCCTACCCCTTCCTCCTCATTCCATATAGGCAGTCCCTTCTCAAAAGGAAAAAGTAAAAAAGAGCAAGAGGAAACCTGGTGCCCTATATATGTATCCCGCAAACGTGTTTCAAAAACCACTTTACGCGGTTCCCTTAATCAATATACGCGGTTCTCCCTTAAATAGTCCTACAAAGGCACACACACTTGTTTGAGACTATACACGGCACGGAAAGATGATGAGGAAGCAAAAGGGGGAGGGAACTAAGATAGCCTTGTCATTCCCTTAGAGACCAGTTTCTTTGTGATAGCCATTTGACCTTTTGATCCCAGCTTGTGGTCAAAGCGTCGTGAGAATTTTTTCTTCTTTTTTTTCCCCCGATTCTTCTTTCAATCTTCCCGCCGCCACCACGGAAGAACTTTTAATTCTCGATATGAGACATGTTACGTAGTCTACGTATTGCCGCAAACGGTCATATGTTGCCCATCTGTCCCACATCCTGTTATATGCCACGTTGATTGGCGCACAGGAGAGACAAAAAGTTCAGCCACAGATGCAAAAGGCCTGTCACTGAACAAAGGTGCTTTTCTTCATCCATCCAATCACTGCGTCGGGGCCAAGATTTGTGTGCTCACAACACACATGTTTATTATTACTCGTGCTTGTGTCTAAGAAACTGTCCACCGCCAGCCAACCCAACATAACCCCCCCCTCCCCTAAGTTTCGCCAAGGAGCCCTCCAAGACACTGCAAACGCCTCGTTTGCTTTTATTCCCAAAATAACTCCTTTATCCGTTATTCAATCAAATAGCATGTGCCCTTCATGTGAAATGGGGTATCCACCTGTCAGTTTTTGCATTTTGCCTTCTCTTGCCGGCTGTAGACGATTTTCGCAAGTCCCAACAGTTCCAGCCCAAAGCACCCTAATAGAGCATTATCCAAGCCTCAATTCCTTTTCCGTAACATCCCCTAACCTGTAACCTTTAGAAGTCGGTTCACCATTCACTCGGAGGAATAAGAACATGTGCACTTAGTGCAGGCTCTGTCCGTCGCCTCTTCATTGATCTAGGGCTGTCATCGTGCTCAGCCCCAACTGCAGATGATGGTGTTGCGACGCCTGTGATATGCCATTGGCTTGAATTCCACAGTACCGAGTGGTCGCCCGGATCCGCTCTGGGCTGCGCCGAGGGCGCTGTGCTCCATTCGTTGCCCGTGGGCGTGGAGGTAGGTGCGCCGGGCCAGCTATCCAGAGCCGGCATTTCCCAGCCCTGGAGGCCGGTCGCGTCGTCGTAGACAAGTTGAGTCGACGGGTCCAGCGAGGTGGTTTGGGGTAGGAACTGGTTGACACTAGCCGTTGACAGTGGCTTCATATCCGCAAAGCCTGCTGGCGCCTCAAAGTACGAGGGCCCGGCAGCCAACGACAGTGAGTGTGAACGGTCACTGGCTGGCCCGCCCACGGTTGTGCCTACCGTTGGCAGGTAGCTGTTCACGTCCGGATTGGCACCCATGCTGGGGTCAAAGCTCCCGCCCGCATAAGGGCCATGGATGGTCGCTGTTGGTGGCGGCGTGGCCAGACCTCCTGGAAAGTCAAACACGTTGATGTTTGTTTGCACGGGTGGTACTGGCGAAACGCCTGAAGCACTGTCCCATGCCGAGCTCAGATTCCCAGCCATGATGCCTGTGAGCTGCTGGCTCATGCTCGGTGTCGGCGACATGACGACATCTCTAGACATGTTGGCCGAAGGGTATACCAAGGCCCTCTGCTGATGGTACCGCGACATGGGGTCGTTGATCGTCAGCCATCGCCATGATGTTCCCGACGGTTTGAAAACCGGGTTGTACTTGTACCACTGGTTGGTGGTGTTGAAGCGCCAGAAGACGATAGCCTGTCGCTTCCACTGCGATGAACCTGGTGCGCGGGACCATAGCTCTTGATACATGGCAACCTTGCAGATCAGATCGCTGCCTGTTGGCTCGCGGCGGCCCCATGAAGCCGCATCTCCCTCGTCCTCAGATCTCTTTCGCTTACTGCCGGTTCTCTCCAACTCATGCTTCTTTGATTCATGGCGCTTCTCCTTCTTGCGTTGGTGCTCCACATCAGGATATTGCACGGCTGTGCTCAAAATGCTGGCCCACTCAACCGCAGGGAAAGGCACGTGAATATCCTGCCGGGGCCGCATGTGGCAGCTGCAGTCATTTTTAGAATCGCTGCATCCCCGATGGTGGATGCCGCTCTCATTGGTGTAAACGCCGCGCTTTGCGTCGTCGCCGTACAGCTCATCTGGTCGGGTCAATCGGGTAACGCACTTCCAGTGGTGGTGTTGCAGGGTAGGCTGCGTGATGGCCACCTCGACAAACCCAGTGAGCTCTGACCCCGAGGGGAACTTTGCGTGTTCGTGTAGTTCCAAGGTCGAACAGATTTCTAAGAGAAGGCAGTCCTCGTCCCTTTTGGGCAGATCTAGTGTGTCACACATGGCCGGCGCATCCTTTTGCCATCGTCGAGTCACCGTCTTCACACATGCTGATGTGGCCTGGTCCAGGGCTCTGGTGTACTCGTGGAGTAAGACATCTTTACCGAGAGCATCGGGGAAGTCCTCGTTATTCGTGTATTTGCTCAGATGAGGAAACGACGCCTGGTCCAAGGGCATATTGTGTGCGTCATACGCAACATCATCGCGGATTTTAATCTCTGCCGAAGACACGAGGAGCTCGCACGTTTTGGGACGCACTGTGATCGAACTCTGCAGTGACAACAGCTCATTGAAGTAGTCGTAATTTGGTCTCACATCTGGCACCCTGCCTTCAGCCAAAGCCGTCAAGATGGGATTGGACTTGAATGATTCTTGCTCCTCTTCGTCGTAATAGTCGTCAGAATTAGTGGAACCAGGTTCCTTTTTCTCTTCAGAAGGGAAAAGAAAGTGAACTAAAAAGTAAGATAGTAGAGGTTAATGAATCAGTCAGCTTCCACAAGAATGTGAGATTGCACCTACAGCATCGTAAATCTTCGAAGAATTTCTTCACCACTTGCATGTGACTGGACACTTGTTTGCGTCCCATTTGCTCAATGCTGTCATTGCTGTTGTCGATGCGAAAGATTTCTTTGCTACCCAGGAGCTCCACGCAGATAACGAAGATGTACTCGCTAATCAGCATATTCCGGCCATGCAGCTTCCCGGCCATGGAAAACTTCCGCCGGCCCATGTGAGGCATGAGGAGTACCGCTAGATGACGGTTGTCAGCTTCCTGAAAGAGGTGGGTTGGAAGGAAGTGAAGGCAACTTACAGTCGACAAAGGCATCCTCGAGTTCTGGGCGTCTCCAAACGCCTCCTTTGTCCTTTTGAGTGTCTTTGTGAGCTTGTCTGTTGCGGTACTGTTTGAAAGCTGGACAAAAGTATAGAGGGTTGATCTGCCCTCGGACTTTGCGAGTTTGTCGGGGCTGGTGACGAGGTGCTTGAAGCCTAGAGTAGAGAACATCGATAGACTGGGATGGAACTATATGAGTGGGAATGGTTGGCGGTATCGAAGATACAGGAGGCGTCTGATAACACGGGATGTTGCTATTGAAGCTATGTGCTTGAGCATTGCCAGCGGCCTCCCGCAGAGGCTGGCGAACACCATTGACGCCTCGCCTTGTGTCCATATACTCTGGAGCATGCGGCATCCCCTGTGAGGGGAGGACTGGCCTCGGCGGGTATATGGATGACATGATAGAGGCCCGATGAAAGGCAAGGAATGCCCGACAAAGAGATGTTCAAAAGCTCAGCTCCAACCCAAAAGCCACAGACCAAGTCGTTTGATGAAGAAAAAAGCAGAGTCTGATGGGCAAGAAATGTGGGAAGGAATTTGGGACGTGGAATGGTGGGATGAGTGTAAGCTTTGTACGAGGCAAAAGAACAGCCATTGGAACGAACATGTCTTCCAAAGCCAAAGGAGAGAGTCGATAACATATAGACTCAAGACTCGGGAGGGTATGGGCAGGGCCAACGGATTGTATTGACAAAGGGGAGGACGGGGGTGGTTAGCAGCTTGTCTTTTGGCCCCTCCAACCCAAGAAAAGATACATGCTTCTAAGCTATCAAGATTTCATCCATCTGCAAAGCATCTTAGATGTGACATGGGAGCTGGTGCAGCGGGGGTGGGTACCCGGCCAGGCATCTCTTAACGGGGCGGCAACTCTACGTCCATGAACACCACTTTCTATGAGCCAATGAAGCACAGCTAGGACACCCACCAGCACATGGCAGCGTGAGGTCTGTTACGAGGGGCGTTGGGCATGCAAGGGAGGAGTGTGAAGGCGGGGCCAGGACGCCATGGTCTCACCCACCCTCCTCCCCAGACAGATGCGCACCAGATCATCCATCTTAGGTGCGGTTCTCTAGGTATGTAGAACGATATTAACATCAAACACTGCGCGGTGATGGCCCCTGGGCATCGCGAAACTTGAATTCTTCGCTGAAGATCCCGGACAGCTGATGACCCCACGCGATGCGCATGGAGCGAGCCGTTGTAGAAATTCGACAACGGGACACACCCCCTCCCCTTGTCAAGGGATGGCTTCCTATGCTCAATAGAGCGTGGGCTAGGGCACAGCTCAGCCTTGTCAGTGCAACACAGGCAATGAATATAGTTTTGCTTTGCCTTTTTACCTTAAGCCTCGAGCTCATCCTCGTCATTGCCAATAGTAACCCTTTTCCTCCCTCCTCCAGTAAGCTGCTGAAGGGCCATTTTATTGGCCTGGCCCCCTACCTTGCGCTGCATCTTCTCGATCTCTTCCTCAGCATCGACAGCCTCGGCGGCAGCAAAGTCTAATACCAGTCGCCGCCCGAGAAGGTGGGTATCTTTCAATGCATTTAGTGCATTCTCTGCCTCTCGAGGGGTCACAAAATCAGCAAATGCAAAACCTCTTGCGGTATAGTCTGCCTTCTTTGGAACGCGAACGCTCCTAAGTTGGCCATAAGTACCAAATAGAGTCCGGATGTCTTTCTTTGTGGCTTGGAAAGGCAGGTTCTTGATGACGATCTTCGTTCTCTGAGCCGCAGCCTTCTTAGCCACGTCCTCCCGCCGTCTCTCCTCAGCGGCGTCGTGACCCCTGTGCGAGGCTTTGACACCCAGCGTATGACCATCCAAGACGTAGCCATCCATCGTCTTGAGAGCCGCCTGAGCCTGACTCTTAGACCGAAACTCTACAAAGCCAAAGCCCATGCTGAGGGTCTGGCCAGGTTTTTTGGCGTCTATTTTTGTCTTGACACGAGCGGAGACGAATCCGTCAAGAGGTTCAAAAGCTTCTGCCAGTCTGTTGGTTGTCGTGGCAAAGTTTAAATTGCGGACAAAGAGCGATGCGGTTTCCGCAGGCTCCTCCACCTTATCGCCGCTCGACAGCAAATCGTCGACGCTCAGCTTTTGGACACCCGTGCGCTGCTCCCCAAGCGGGCTAGCTTGATCCTGAGTGGAGCCGTTCTTGAAGAGATCGATTGGCGCCTTCTCCAAGAAAAGGACGCTGTCTTTGACTCGACGGTACGCCATCTTGCCAAATGCGGCCTTTGCGTGGTTCAGCTGGGCGAATTGGATGATGGCGATGGTGCCAGTCGGGGGCATGAGAACTCTGAGAACTGGGCCGCACTCCTCAAACATTTTCCGGAGTTCTTCCATAGAAGTTCCGTACGGAAAATTCTTAACGAGAATCGACGTCCCACCACGCTTGTGAGACTTGAAGGCGTCCAAATCCACGCCGTTGGAAGCAAAAAAAGCCTTCGTCTCCTGGATGATTGTCGTTTCCGCGATAGCTTGCTTGACGCCCGCATCGGCAGATGTAGGATCTAGCACTTCAGATTTTGAGACACCCAAACGCGCCGCAACGGAGGCGTTGACGGCGTCCTGGCTCATGTACAGTGAATTCCAGTTGAAAACGCTTGTTGATGCCTCAGCTTTTTTGCGTATCAAGTTTTGTTTCTTCAGGGGTAACTTTGACATTCCAAACTCGTCCTGAAGCTTTTTGGCTTCGGCAGGAATGATGTGCAAAATCCGCCCCTGGAAAGTTACCCCATCGAGAGCTTGGAATGCTTTCACAGCATCGGATGAATCGTCGTAGAGCACCAACGCAAATCCCTTGCGGACTCCAGAAGCATTGGTCGGCAAATGTACCTGACTAAGTTAGCCATCTGTCCCATAATACATTAACGATGAAAAACATCTTTTGAAATATGGACAGGATGTCAGAAGATCGAAGCATCTACTAAAATAATCGCCCAGGTTCTCATCACATGCAGAAGCATAAGATGTCCCTATCTTGGGGTTCATCACGTTGCCTGTTATTTCCATATTTTTTTCTTTCTTTTTCCACACAAAGAAACAAGAGAATTAAAGCATCTTACCTCTTGTAAAGTGCCAAACTCTCCAAACTTCTGATGGAGGTCTTCTTCCGTAGCAGTATAGGGAAGGTTTCGGACAAAAAGCCGGGACGTCCGCGTGATTGTGGCAATCGCATCATCTGCAGCAGTAGAGTCTGCTCCCTGATTGTTTGTTTGGTCCGGGGCATCTTCAATGACAACTTCATGGGAGGAATGCGTTGTGACATTGTTCTCTCCATCATCTCGCACGGCCTCGCCAACAGCTGCTTGTTCAGCAGGCTGGGGAAGGTCGTCAGGGTCAACCAGATCTAACAGTCGGTTTGTCCGTGACCTTAGCCAGTCGTCATCTGTCGCATCAACCGACGTCTGAGGGGCTTCCTCGGCTTCTTGAGGTTTCACACTGTCGGTTATAGCTTCTTCTGCCACAGGTTGGACGCCCTGATCTGAAGTCGCCTCCCTTGGTACTCGTTGGTTCATCGCCAAATTATGATTCGCCTCAGATGATTCTGTCTTGCGAAGCTTCTCCTGTCTCTTGGGGATTTGTTCATATTCGTTATCACTCTCGCCCTCTTCAACGAGCGCCTCTCCACCTGTGGCAAGCCCGGTCATGTCGGCGTCAGGGTTTGTTTCATCCGCAAGGACACCCCCCTTGCCCGTCTTCATCACGCGGAGAAACTCTCGCAGCTTGGGATCGGACTCATCTAGATCCTCTCGCTTCCGCTTCTTAGAGTCACCCTCCTCCTTCGGATGGGGACGAAGGTTGCTCGCCACACGCGCATCGGAATGAACTGATCGCTGGCTTTTATCAAGGGCTGAGTCTAAGATCTATCATTCCATTAGAACAAATTGAGCCCAAGTGGTTTACAGGTCGTGGGCGACATCATGAGTTGTACTTACAGGCTTGGCTGGCTCAACAGATATCTTAGACATACGGATGTATGACTTGTTGAAGTACTTGACGGCCCCTTGAGCATCTTCAGGTGTTTTGTAGCCGACATAGCCGATGCGCCTCTGAGGGATCAGCTTGACATCGGTGATCTCGCGATTCTTGGCTGAGAAATGCTTCCGAACATCCGCCTCTGTAATGTTGGGCGGGAGGCCTTTTACAAAAATTCTGGATGTCTCCATGATTTCAATGTGCCTGGATTGTACGGAAGCAATAGCCCGATAATCAGCCTGCAGGCATGCTTGATGATAAATTTGGTGTGTTAAAGATTAACAATGGGAAGGACGAAGAAAAAATTCAGAAAAAAAAAAAATAGTCGTTGATATTTTCAATGGTTGGATAGTGGGGCAGAGAGAAATTTATGTGGTCCGTGCGTTTTGTCGCGTATAAGCTTCGAAGTGGGCGCGAGCTCTTACCCTACATCTAATGCACTGATCAAAGCGAATTTGGGCACGCTCTGTCAGAATAAATTCATCAAGATAATGTACAAAAGTACTGATGAATTTATGATTTCTTAGAATTGAAGAACTAATGAGTAGTTACGCAATCCCTGTACCGGTAATGTTTATCGATATTAAGCTGAGAAAAAAAAGGATTGTATAAGCCACAGCTATTCCATCTACACATTAACATTTGCTATATACGCATGTGGCTATTTACCTATCTAAAGCATTCACAATGATGAGTTAGGGGAATCATTACATATTAGAGTGAGCCTACCAAAAGAATGCCTTTAACCAGGTATCTAGCATTCCATACCGGTCAAATGAAGCGATGGTCTACTCGCTAGTCTCCCAGCGTTGAACCAGTCATTTTAACATAGGACTTGGGCGCAATGGGAAATTTATTGGTCGAAGTGAACATACAGGAATAGTAAACGGCCTCTCATCCAGGGGAAATACAACAAATGCAGGCGTTGTCCTTTGAGTTTGTACTACTTCGCCGTGTACAGTCTGCGTACAGCGCCAGATTCGAAAGAGCGTGACCTGATGGTAAATGTTGAAGAAATAGTTCCAATCTTTGCCTCGAACAGTACATGTACTTATACCATTCTAAACTCCAGAGATACTACATATAGCCGGTTCCCAAAACGAGGCCTTGGCACCTTGCCAGCGAATTGTAACTGTTCTAGAATATTCACCTTGTCGAAGCCATGTAGTTGTTCCATCAAGTGGATGTGACAAAGATGTGACATTATCTATTATAACGCCCATTCAAAAATATGTCTAAATTTTAAGCGCAGTACGACCCGTCGAGTGGTTATCCAGTCAACTTTAGGCTCATATTCCGAGCACCTTGCGAGATTGCGTTTCGGCGACAACCTCACAATAAACTTATAAGACTCTTGAAAACGAATGATGCTGGCACATGATTCGTTTAAAGCAGGAGATGACTAGAAATATGTGAACTTTATTGTTAGTCGTTGGGACATCAGTTAACCAATGCAACTATAATCCCTTAGCGCAAGTGATGTTTGCCACAGATCAAGAAGTTAAGAGTGTGCGTCTCGCTATTGCCTTTATAGCTATAATTATTGAAAGTTCGACCGCGCTCCATATTTATATGTATCAATAATCGAGAGTTTATTAGCTAGAGGCGAATATACCAGTAGACTTGGAAGAAAGACTGGGCAAGGAGACCATTATTACTAGTCACATCGCGGAGAAAAAAGTTTGGTGGCTCAATAAATGCGATTTGGGTATATGCAATCTCCATTTGTAGGACCCATAGCCACCATAAGTGAGGATATATTTACTTCGTTGGCGTGCCACTGGATTAGCCTGGTGTGATAGTACCAAGCCTTGTGATATGTGGATGGATCGAACTGTGAACTTTGTCAGCTTGCAGAATATGAGCGGAGTCTGTTTTATCTTCTCCAAGCGACAGCAAATGATGGATATATTCATCTATACAAACTCATATGACTATAACTACCTAGGTTGGCAGTAATCCAGCCTCAGAGTCTTGTTACGCCACTTGGTACTGCCCAGAGCTCCGAAAGGCGACCAAGCACACGGAATGGTGATCATTCTCATATTAGCCTTAGGCTTTTATACCGACATGCGAACGCCCATTTTAGAATTTACATACCCTAATCGTTTGGAATTGAAGGTTCACTCATCAACAAACTCGTCTTGACACGACCTTAGACTGTGGACTTGAAATAGGTACGTCCCACGACTAGTAGATTCATGCAAGATTGTTAGATAACACTTTAGTATTAGAGCCCGTTTATGGCAAGAGCAGTGGAAAAAATGGTGATTAGAGCCAATGAGAAGTTCACAGATGTGAACGATCTAGAAAGATCATTCAAAAGTGATACATGAAGTGAGCAGGAGTGGTGGACAGCTCGTATCAACTATTATCATTACTGGCAAACTAGGAAAATTTGACAAAAAAGCTTTTACCTTCATAAATGCCCTCTTAAGCCACGTAATACCATTTACCACTTCGTTAATATAGCAATAGTTACATCTCGTTTGTAGTTCACGAAAGTCGCCAGCAGATATAGATGTTTTCGTTACAGACATCTCAAGAGCAATTTACGCATGCCACGTTCTTCTTCACTCACGAATAATATAGTAGATAAATTGAGTGTAGTTAGTTAAAATCATAAATTATACTCATTTCATATATCTTCCGTGTCAGTCTCAGTAAACGTGGTTTGGCTAATGTGTTGTATTACCCGTCTTCATAGGTACTTTGAACATCAGGGGTCGGCTTAGAGCATTGTGGTGGCAGCAACCTCTTAGCCACTCCCGATATCTCATTACATTCTACAAGATGTGATTCAATTAATCTCTATCTTGAGAAAACTCGTGCTACTTGGCCACAGTTAATAAAATCTCGAATATTCTGCTACGCGATCCCAGGCTGCGCATATCGACAACGCGCATAGATTAGCGTAATAAGCGCACTACACCTTTGACATAGCTTCACAAAGTGTTATTTTGCTATGTGCAAAGTTAATTACATACCACTTTTTCTTATGTTACCTAGGTACCTATCTTTCATCAAGTAGAGACGCCTTTGTTTGGTCCATCTCAGCCTAGCGTGCGGTCCAGCCTGTTTGGAGGCTTTGCATAGATGCGTCGCATAGAGCGGTAATAAGAAATGCTTTCTCCATAGGAATCCTCTTTCTTTGCTCAGTTATGTTAAAGGCTACTTATCTCAAGGTGATCAGCTTTCATGCATTTGTTGGCTCATAGATTTAATAGAATTATGGCGGTAGTGCCACAGAACAAGCTCCTTGGCTCTAGCCCCGCGAATGGGCCTGGACGCGGCATGGCAGCCCCTGGCTCGTGCGTCCCGATGCTTAGCCTCCAGCGTCTCTGGTTCGCCAGGCACCTCCAACCTGCATATGCACCTTGAAAGCTCGACGTGTTAAGGGGACGCGGAACCTCAGCCCTGCGCAAACTGCGACTATTCCGCTCAGACGACCATCTTCGCCTTCTTTAATTCGATACCTGCCTTGGCCTATTTGTCCCAGCGTGGTGACAGCCTACGAGTCAAGCTTAATACGCCACCGATCGTGAGGGTAGGCCCCCCAGCTCCGCAGAGCCCGTCTGGAAGGGGCGAACAGAATACGCAAGAGGCGGTTGGCCGCGCTCGTCCGCCTGAGCTTCTGCTGCAGCAATCATACGACATTTGCTAACGAACAACTTTGCGTCTCTTGCGATAAATAGCGGACCTACGTTGAATCCATTACCAGACGATCGAATACCTGTTTACCAGTCAAAAAATATGGCGGACGCTATCGCAGACAGACCGGCAGATGCCGTAAACGTGAGGGAGAAGCTTGAGGGTGAGCTTCAGCCATGTGAACAAGTAATATGGAAGCTAGCTAACAGATGGTGCTATTGCAGCGCAGATCAAATCCGCGGATATGGTGAGATTCACCTGACAGAACGCCCGCGAAATGATCCAGCTAACACGGGCGAAAGACGGAAGATATGCAGCAGGAGTGTGTAGAAGTTGGTATGTTGGAACCAGACGACCGTTGCAGCGGATGGAAACTGGATTCTAGAACGAGTAGAAAGGCTGACGTTGGTAAATCATAGCTCAGGAAGCCATGTCGAAATTTACCATTGAGAAGGTAACATTCATAATTACCGGATATCTCTACTGCTATGGAAACCGAAAGCTAACGCCATATGACAGGACATTGCACAGCATATCAAGCGAACAGTCAGCTAGCCTCTTCGAACTCATTAATTGCCACTATACGAGCCAGAACTAATCATGTGTAATGAATAGATGGACGAGCGAAAAGGCCCAACTTGGCACTGCATTGTCGGTCGTAACTTTGGCAGCTTTGTAACCCACGGTACGTTGAATGCTGGAGCATAGACAGACACATTCCTGCTTCGAGATTCACCAAGCATATCAGCTGAGCAACCAGATCAGTCTGCTAATCATATGACATCTACAGAGACTAAGCATTTCATTTACTTTTACCTCGGCCACTGCGCTATCCTGCTCTTCAAGACGCAGTAATTATGACCAGAAATCATGGGATAGATAGAATATGGCATGAGCGAGTTGCGATTGTCCTCATGGAGACACAGGAGACGTCATATGTATGATCGTGGAGGGCGTGTCGGTGTACGTTTTTTGCGGCTTCATCTTCAAAATTTGAACTATTTATTATTGGACGACTTTTTTTTTTTTACAAACAAAAATGATAAGATGTCATTAAGCGAGAGAAAACAGGGCAGTTCACTCTGGCGCTTTGTTATATGATCCTAAGTCTTGTGCCTGCATGCAATCAATCCTACGCTGTTGACCTATCACGGAGGCGTAATTGAGTCTCAGTCGAACCTAAGTCCGGACAAGTAGAAAAGAGGGAGCAGTGATTTACCTAGCAGTAGCAGAAAAGGCTCCCTCCGCGAACAAGCCATCCAGACGAAACATTTCTTCAGCAGCAGCAGCAGCAGCAGCAGCAGCCCCCGAATGCATGTCTCGGAATACGTACTTGCCTAAGACGTCTCAGACAGCCCCTCGCAAGCCTCTACATTCAAGGTACTCCTTGGTTGCAAACACCCCTCATTTTTTGCCCCTCGCCGGTTTCTATCTGCATGTAAAGGATTCTTTCTCGCAGATTCCGTCGTGTTTGCCTTTTTCCCCATGTACGCCGATGCGATTGGCGAATCTGTGGCCGTTTAGAGAAACTCTTCCCCTCCGATATGCCGTGTTACTTGAGTGGGTGTATTAGGACTGGCCATTTATCTTGACGGAATAGCCAGAAAAATTAAAGACATGAAGCAGGAAAGACAGCAGCTGGGCTTGTTCCCATACGTCGTAGTTGGTACACGCAGGTAGAAGTGACACAATCGAAGCCCAAAAACTCGACTCTAGCCTGGAGACCTGCCTTTCTGCCTTCCCCCCCCCCTGCAACTCCCAAAGACCCAATCCGAGGCAAAGGATGCGAATCTCGCCGACTCTTCGGTGTCAAACCAAAAGCAAACTCGCCGTCTTTAGCTATTTGATGTGTCAATCCACTATTCCAGGGGTGGGATAGAGCTATTTGCGATATATAAGTGTTAGCCATGCGGTGAAATGTCACTGTTAATTAACAGGCGAAAAAGCAGCACGAACCAGGCCTTAATAGACAAGCAGCGCGCACTAAGCGACCAAAAGCCACCTGCAGCTAGCCCCAGCTGTTCAGCAACGCCAACGTTGTCAACTCCCAATTTAGGCCCATATCGCGCCTCGCCAGTTCAGATAGCCCATTTGAATGTTTGCTCGCATAATGAACACCCTGATCACCAGCCGATAAGAGGAAAAGAGAATAATAGTATTTCCGTTAGTCTCATCTCAACTCGATTCACTCTCCCGTGTCAAATTCGTCCAGAAAAGCATGGCTGGGCATTTGGTCCCGACTTAAACGAAAAATGTCCCGTTTTCGCTTGCTCGTTTTCTCACCCCGCAATATTTTCGCCACGTTAGTACCACGGGGACCGATTCAAAACTATTTGGCTTAGTAGCCCATCTAGAGAGACTTGTGGCTTGCGTAGCGATTTGAGAGCCAGAAAATAAAGTGGTGGCTGAAAGTTGGCGAGAAAAAAGAATGAAACGGCCCCCAAGGAAATTGCTCTTGTGCTTCGCGGGGTCAGCCAAAGATGGATTGGGGTTAATAAAGCTGCCGGGCAATTCAATTGCGGAAAACGGCGTTTTTTGGCCTGCTCAGGTCTGCCTTTACTTTGCTCATCTTGCTACTACAGCTTGGAATTCTCCGTGTAGTCTTCTAAGGGTCAGATCATAGCCATGGGGGCCCTTTTCACTTATCAATGGGCCGAGTCAGCCAGCATTTGCACGATATAGATGGTACCTACAAGTATACGTACGAGTTACGGAGCCGTTCCCCCCGCCAAGCAACAGCCGATATGCAATGCTCGGGAGCGTTTCTTCTCTCCTTCTCTTTTCTGCTGAGCCGAAGTACCTAGTAGGTTATCTCTCATTGGCGTCAACTTCATGACAAAGAATGCTCGGCAAAAGGTAGCACACACCAAGCGGTGGCAGGACGATGATTAACAGTCGGACCTAAGCTAGCCGTGGATCGTTCAACACACGCCCCCCCTCCCCATCCTTCAGTTCTGGATGATCTGACCCCGGGTCATGCAATCAGCCTTAGACCCTCAGAAGAGCAAAAAAGGCACATCCATGCTGGCTCGCTCTAGCTGTTTATACATTGGTCGCACGCAGCGGGAAACGGTGCCATGCTTTTCGCTCAAGAGGGGCTACTACTGTATGTAAGAGAACGCCTCTTTCGACTCTAACCGTGCCAGACGCTTGCTTTCCGGGCCATTATTATCTCGCCGGAGCGAACAGGGAGGGGAGGAAAGGACCGAGGGCAGAAGGGGAAGCAATACAGCCAGAAGGGGGTTCAATCGGTTGAATCTGATAAAAAGCCTCGGGTGTGGTGGTCACCTTGGATGAAGACAGAATACACACGGAGTACCTACCAACTCCGAAGCAGAAATGCCACAACCAGGCCTCTCTTCCCATGAGTGCAACTCATCCTACTTTACTGCGGGGCCTTTACCCAAGGCAAAACGCCAAAAGTGGCTCCATCAAAACGGTGGCACGTCGACTCACTCGCCGAGGAGGAACAGAATACATACAAGTAGGACAGGAATATCCCTGCAGAGTGCTCAATTAAACGTTTCATAGGTAACGTCTTGATTGCCCAACTGCGGAAAACCCGGAGTTGCGCTGTGAACAGGCAGCAGAGGCAGTTTATGCGTGGGTTTGTCTACTTTTCTTTTCCTCTTCTCTTTATACACTCCCTCTGCTTTCTCATCAGAAAAAAACTGGCGGGATGACACAATCAGGGTCCACTATATGCCGCCGGCTCCCCGAGAGGAGAGAAAGAAGGAGAAAAAAAAAGTTGACCAAGCCAGAAATGAGCTACCCCGGCGGGACAGCAAAAGAATCCGTTGGAAGAGGATAAGTAAGGCAAGCTACTAGGCCCTGATTACAGATCATCTGATGTACATGCAGGTATGTAGGTAGCAGGTCCGGAGCACGGAGCAGCTACGGATTTCGTCGCGGAAAAAGAAGCGCCATGCAAAGGTACCTCGGTACATACCTAGGTACAAAGTAGTTGCGATGCTACGCAAGCGCAGGTACTGCTAGGAGTAAAGTAGGTACAGTAATCCATTTCGACGGTGTAGGTAGCACCGGAGCAAATAATGAGTGAAATACGCGGGGGGTTCAGAGACAGAAACACTTTGCGGATAATGCCGAGATCGCTTGATCACCCATCACCACGGGGACCAATAGAATGGACCAGGCGAGGCGAGGCCAGGCGTGGCAGGCATAGTGGGCAACGATATTACATCACCTTCTACCGGGTCGGTATGCACCTACATGTGTTGGTTGGGAGCTGCAGCAGCCAGCACTGGAGGATACGCTACTCTCTTGCTAGGATGATTCTTTAGCTTGTATCGAACTGGTGTCTGTTGGCCGTGCTATTATGGACAACAAATTTCTTTTTGAGTTTATACTAAAAGTAGGTACGCGGAGGGCATCGAGAAGTCAAAAAAGAACGCTGCAGAAGACAAAAACCAAAAGAGCCATTTTGAAAAATTTTATTCAGCGGGTAAAATAGCAGCAGCTAGTCCTTTCGGCAAAATTGATAAACGGGTGACCTGCATCGACTTACATTATACCCTTGGAGAACGTAGAGTGGTTGTATTAGTAGCAGCAGCAGCAGCAGCAGCAGCAGTAGCTTGCAGGCGTCGGCGTCATTGCAAGCACAGAAATTTCCAATAGATTTCCGCACTAGACGTGCATTAGGGAGTGGGAATCGGAATACAACTACGCCGAACAGCGGGTAAGGTACCTAACCTCGTAGAAAGTAATAATATGTGGGAGGCAGCGAGTGGGAAGTGCAGCAAAGTGCATGAGCGTGTAGGAAATATAGAGGTGCGAGTTGTGATAAGTGAAAAGGATTTGAGACCCGAGGCGAGGTTGAGGAAGAGTGAGGCCGTATAATGAGGAGAGACTGCTGTGCAGTGCAGTAATACGAACGAGGCCATGCAGTGCTACAAAAAAGAGAGACGTGATAAAACAGAACAAAGGCAAAGAACCGGTCAAGGGAGCCCTGATGGATATCCAACCTGTGCGACATTCAATTGTTTCAAATCGGAAACATGAACAAGCAGCCTTCGCTTCGCACAGACGATATCCTGATCGATGTCCTGATGCAGGTCAGTAAACGGCCCCTCTAATACAAGTTCTACGCCACAGCTGAGCTGAGCTTTCCGCGACTGTTTCTCAACCGAGGGACAAACGTGAATAAGCAGCCAAGTAAAATAAGAGAACCCCCTCTTCCTCGTGGATGAATCGTACATGATCTCGTCAGCCAAAGGGTCACATCGGGCCACGCACCGAGCGAGGTAGATGCTGCGCCGGGACCTGGCCAGGCGTCTCCGCGAAAGAGCCATGGATCCGGGCGAGAGTCAGGGAAGGCAAAAGGATTCTCAGATATTCCTCAGTATCTTACAAAGGCCAAGACATGGCAGCTATACTGGTAAGTGGGCGTGGCATTTTGAGCGGGTGTTTGAGGAGTTTTCGTATCAGCACTTTTCGCGGGCTCATGTTGCGAAGAAGTACCGCCAAGTTACAGAGAGCAAGTCAAGTCGCTGGGCGCAGAAATCGCGGTACCGGGGCCTCGTACCTGCCTTGCTACTCATGCTTGCGAGTGGGTGTGGCGCAGAACGCTATGCCCGATTTGCATGGCTTGCAGCGGCTCCGTCCGCCATGTCCCATCAGCCTTTAGCTTACAAGTGCGAGGTACTCTGCGTCCTGTGGGCAAGTACGTGTATCCGCAAAGTACCGACAAGTACAACTTGCACTGATGCTTGCCAGGTTGCCTTGTCGGAGAATTATATCGCCTCAAGAGCTTCGAGATATACTGTCAACTAGGTAGCATGGAGCAGCGCTCCATTCACCATTGGAAACAAGTTGCCAGAAAAAAAAGGAAAAGCCAGAGCCACCACCACCACAACAACAACAACAACAACCACGCCCGCCGCCACAAGGGGCCCCCAAACGTTGCTTTGCTGTAATTGAGTGTTGCTGTCAGCGGCAAGCAGGGCCAAATGTGGAAGCTGGTGATTCGTATCCTGCGGCAGCTACAGACTTCAGCACGTGCCAGCAATTCTATCGCTAATCGGGCTTGATTTCTTCGCACGTCCGGGAGACAACGCCGGTGATTGGAGAGAATGGCGAGAATCCCATATACGTCCGTGCTTGCAATAGTATACAACTAGCTATGTTTCGCATGTCTGCGGGCAGCAAGATTGATGAGGGCAATTCGATCAGCAAACCTTGCGGCAGAGACGGTGAGCTGCTCTGCTCTGCATGATGAATGCGGTCACTTACGCGAAGAGCTTGCTATCTCCCCGACAAAGGGACCTAATACGCCGCCGCTTACAGCTCGGCTCTAAGCCCTGGATTTGATGGCTTTTTTGGAACACTCGTATCCTCCTAGAGGCGTCTTACCGTACAAATAGGACAGCACGTTGGCTGGCTAGGACCCTCTCTTTCCCGAGCGGGCGCGCGTCTGTTGGTGGCGATTCAGGTGGTACTCGCTGGGATCTAACCGCCAGCGACAAGACGCAACGAGCACCTAACAACGACGGAGTTCGGTGAAGATGGGATCGCTCGATTTTGTGCTTCTAGTGGCCGTACGAGCATCTCCTCATTCCGTTATCGTACAGGTACATCATATGATTCGTTGCCCCAACCCGGGCGTTGTAAATGGACTCTCCCTTTTTATTACTGGCAAGACGCTTCGTATGTCTAGCAGAAAAGAGCCCAGCTGCCTCATTGGATTGGCCGTCTAGCATCCTATGAGCAAAAAGCGCCAAGTACAAGTACAGCAGTGCCACAAGTGCTGCTAATGGTGGGGTTCCGCTAGGGATTATGTAGGCGCGGGAGATCAATCTGGAACAGGCTGCGTACCTCACGGCAAGTGTCGAGCCAGGCCATGTCTCTCGGACAAGGGAGATCGTATCACCCAAATCACTGGACCACAGTGTGCGAACCTTGGATATGGCCACCGGCTGCTCGTACAGATGTAAGTGGTAAGAGGCATCTGTCTCCCTTACATTGCCACGAGCAGATGAATCTGTAGATGTCCGTTTTCTCTCTGCATCCTGTGCATGGCAATGCCGTCCATATATCTCCTACGCATGCGAAGCCATGGTTGGTGCAAGGCGGGTAATATTTGTCAATGTCCGAGGTGACACTCTGTGCTGTACTTCTATACATGGTGTGCGAGCACCTGCGTGCGAGCTTTTTGCTAGATCAATTCTATTCCCGTCCAGGCCGGGGTGCTACCTACATGTACCTTGTCAGGTCCAGGCATGCTGGGATTGCGGCCTTCTGCGGCACTGCCGGCCGTCAGCCAGCGGTGGCGACGAGACGATAGACCACATGCAGACTTATGAGGTATTGCTGCCAACTGCGTAGCATTGCGTTCCAGAGAGGGCAAACACCGCTGCGTTGGATTGCATGATGCAGCCGCTCTACCCAGAGCCAAGATCTTTTTTGGGGGGCAGTGAGACGGACGCGGATGCTTTTCGCTTTGTTGATTGAGATGAAGGCGTAGGCCTGTGGCCACCACTCGTGGTGCCCTATCCGCTATATAGGAGCCCTTGAGGGTTCTTCAGGCCAGGACCAGCAATAACCCGCTTTGTTTCGTAGCAACTTTTATTCTTAATGTTGTTTTCCTCATTGCCCATAAGTGCAGGCGATAGCAATGTTAATGGGCCGTCGAAGTCGGTATAAGCCGTAGTGAACGTAGCAGGCAGTTCCTGTGGAGAGCTACTGCGCAGATGGTACGAAGCAGCTGTCCATTGCTAAGTGACCGACTCCCCTCCTCCCGTGATTTAGAGGGAGCGTGGATGGCACTCCAGCTCTATCTCATTGAGCGCAGGGTCAGGCACCGCACCGCCGCTGGCTCTGAGCACGGATGTTTCAGAGATGGCGAGCCTGGCTAACATGAGCGGGAGGCCCTCTTCCCAGTCCAGCCTGGAGGAACGAACCCGTCAGCATCGCTCCGAAGGATTTGGGAGCCCGCCAGCAATACAAAGTCGAGCAGACTGTGGCCGCTGCTAGCTCAAGTATTGGAATGTTTCTCACTCTCTGCTTCTTCTAGCTCGGGCTCTGAAGCAACGACAACCCGGGAGGGCTTGGTGGCATGGGGTAGCGAGTGATTCAGCGTGGGATAGCCGTTGCCAACGACAGCTGACTGGCGGCCATGCAGGTCTATCGCGGGAATGTCGCACACACACCCTCCACTAATGACGCCCTTTGCCTTTTCTTTTCTTCATGTAACATGGGCAAGTCCAGCAGTGCACGGTAGCGGACCGAGGTATTCTATGGCCCTACTACAAGTAGGTATTTTCTTTCCAGTTCTCAATGGCAAGTGTTGACGACGAGACAGAGCCACGAATTGCCGTGCAGCGCAAGAGAAAAGAAAACTGATCTTGATGCCTCTCGCAAGCATGTCTGCGTCCCTTGCGCCGGCCGATGACCGAGCGAGGGCCGGACTTTCACGGCTACCACCAATAAAGGTACATGTAGGGCACAACCGGGCTTGGCGCGCTCTACGCTCTGCCTGAAGACGTCAGCAGCACATTTGCCCTGCAAGGCCAGCCCGACGTTCTGATGCAGCCTCGACTTTTGAGGTTGCCGGGCAAGGCGACGAGGCAGAGGGTGGGCTGGCTGTGACTCGGTGCCAGATGGCGTATGTACTGTACCTACATGAAAGAGCCCACTGAAAAAAGAACGCTGCTGCTGCACTGGCTGGGTGATGTCAGCGCTGCCAGCATTTGCATCCCGTCGTGCGCCACCAGGGCTCGACTCGCCGGCGTTGTGAGTGCGCTCTGGAGGCTCACCGAGCGAGATTGAGTGCTGTCATTGGCTCGCGAGTGCTGCTTTATGCAGATGAGAATTAAGAAGGCTGATGAGAAGATGGGCGTCGGACGAAAATGGGGTACAAGATGCTCCATTGGAAGAAACCAGTGTGAAGGGTACAACTCAGTGTACCTGTTATATGGGGGGAGTGCGTACCAGATTTGGTGGTATTCGGGTACCGTACTCCGTACTTTCGACACACGTCAAAAGGCAGCTTTCAATAGCCTCAATTCCAATTACACGCCGATGCTATACCTACCCTACAAGTATAAACGCGTACATGTAATTACTCATCCGGCGTCGCTTAGACTTCATTGCATTCGGCTAGCCTGTATGATACCGCCTGATGATTGCTTGATTCTGGAGCTTTTTCATCATTTCGTCGACGTCCTGCCAGGCTTATAGACCATTCGAACCGCATTCCGCAACAGCCGCATCCTAAGCCCAGAAGAGCTGCAATGCATCAAGTCGCCGTAGCGCTACCTGCATGTATTTCGTATCCACTCGTATTTCTCAAAGGAATCAATATTTCAGGTGCTGCTGAAATGGGCTGCGAGCCATAAGGCTGCTGTCAGCAGAGCCCGAGTTTGCACCTCTACACGGAGAACAACAGCAAAAGGACACCACGTACCTACTAGGTAATAGGAACCAAGCCTCTGAAATTATTAAAAGGTTCTCTAACAAAATTTTCGAATCAGTAGTTGCAATGCAACAAGAGAAGCACCGTAACAGCTGTGGGCGTATTAAAATAGAGCGGTATGCTTATGTCCTTATGGTTACAAGATTCAAGCATATTTCCTATTATTTAGCTCCCCACTTGTCACTCTGCTGTTGCCCCCAACTGGCGATCGTTGGCTCTAATTGGATATGCTCGCCGGCACATAAATTGACAAATGCGACGGCGTGGCTGTCAGGGAAATTCCAAGCGAAGTCTACTGGAGGCGGACGAGGCAGCGTAGTGGTCATTCTGTTTCACATGACACCTACAGATCCGTCCCAAGCACAGCCCGTGCTGTTTGCTGCACCGGCGGTGATACTGGGCACTGCGCTGCGAGAGATTTCTCAATCTGCATACACTACTAGGTGGGTAGAACAGGAGGCAGCGAGAGAATTGATGCCGTGGGATGTAGCAAAGAGAGATTGAAGAGAGCTGTGCCCATTTATAGCACCCATAACCTGGCAAAGATCGTCGTAACTGCTGCTGTCGTTGATGCTTAACCATCTGGATGGTTTAGCTCCCTGTTCGTTCCAAGGTACCTGTGCGGCGTTCCCCGTACATGTACCAGGCTGAGACATCAGCACAGGGCATCTAGGTACCGCTGACGTACCGCCAGCAGCACCCGCGTGCCCTGCTAGCAGCGCTGCCGCTTCGTCATGTGCATGGCAAACGGTGGCACACGGCGCCCAAGAGGTACTCTGGAGGTACGGCGTGCATGCAATCTGCATCCACGTAATCGACTCCCGTCTTTTGTTCCATCTCGTCATTTTCTTTCTTCGGTGCTGGGATTCGCTAGTGCTGTGCGACCTGGGCTGCATGCACGCACATATCGACAGCAGCATATCCTCGCTTCACCTTGGGCCATGGCCGCCCGCTGCCAGAGAAATGGGAGGGGGCGTGGGCAGAGTCGACGATTGGCAGCGCTGGCTGGGCCACGTTCGGGTCCCATATCCGTCGCCAAAGGGTAATTGACCTCCCCCCGACGGGCCACAGGAGCAGCGGCAGCCACATTCTGGAGCCATGGCTGGCTACATGGCCTCGCTGGTAGGGCCTGTGCGCCGCTGTGCCTGATGGGAGAAAGAGTCACAACGACGACCTGGTCCCGCCCGCAGCATGAACAACATGCTTCTCGACTGCGTCCACAGCTTCGCTGGTGGGTTCTAGGTCGATTGCAGAAAAGGGGTGGGAGGGGACTAGGCAAAGGAGGTCAAGCAAGAGAGAGAGAGAGGATAGCCTGATATGGGGCATCTGCAGCTGCTCTGTCGATGGATACCCAAGCTGTACATAGTAGTATTTTTGAAGATACGAGCAGGGCTCGGGGGCAAACGGGAAATAAGACGCGAGAGATGGGATCTGTATCAAGCTGAGGCATCTGGGCAGCGATTTCACGATGGGACGCTGGTCTGCCCATCTGCCCGTCTGTCTGAGCACTGGACACTGTCCGACCAAAACGCCAGTCTATTCGTACCCACATACTTGTATGTATTGTATGTGCGAGCACTAGCGTCTTCACGTCTACCTAGGCACTGGCCATGCCTATTTCCCATCAAATGTGTAACATTGACAGCTATAGTGCCTCTTGTTTGGGAACCGTATGGTCCTGCTGCTGAAAGCTACAAACATAGGCTGGCGCCAGCCCGGTGGAATGCAATAACTGCACCAACTTGTTCGACGTCCAGTGGCTGCTGGGCAGATGCCTCCATACTTTGGCCCTTGCACCGCGAGGCTAAACCTTGCGACGTTAGGCTGCGAGCTCCTTGGCCCAGCGGAGCCACCTCAGCGTTGCCCTGGCCCGCCTTTTGGTCGTCCTGGGTACCGGATCAAGTCCCGTAATCTCGACCCGACCCATCACGAACGTCGTCGCCAGCCAGCCTGGAGCCGCTCTTGCGCAGCGCCGCTGTGCAGCGAATCTCTGTGAACCTGCTGGGGGGCTGCCAGATCCTGCTGAGCGACGCGGCGGTGCGTAATATAGAGTGATTGAGTGCTGCGGGCGGCGTCTGCTCGCTGCGATCCGTGCTCGTGCGTGCTTGTACCTCTAGCTCCGGGTACCTCTTGGTGCTGGGCCGGGCCCTTGTCGATGCCCTGTCGATGCCCTGTCTTGGCCCTGCTCTAGGCGCTGCACCGCCGTTCAGTTCTGCAGCGCAGCGCTATAAGCATCACTGCTAGCTGCTGAGCGGCAGGCCATTGAAGCTACTAGTAGTAGCACCTGGCCGCGCATGTACCTGTAGCTGCGCGATGTACCGGCTTGTACTGGGATACTCGCAGATGATGACTGCGTCCACCCCCGTCCCATCTGCCCAGCACTGGTTGCACGCCCTCTCGCAACCTTGTTCCCACCCTCCCGCTCGCCGTCGTCCGCCATTGTCTCCGCTCCCCCAACTGGCTGGTGCCTCGACTTCCCTCTTGCCTCTCTTTTGCTGCCTCTTCTCCTTCACCACGCCTCTCCGCCGCGAGAGCTGCATCACCGCACTCAAACCTCTCTCCCACGCAGCCTCATTGCCGCTCGCCGCCGCTTTGTCCTCTCGGTGCGATTGCGCGGCAGACGCCCTGGTGCCGTCTCCTATTGTGGCGTACAGGCCGGGCCTAGTTATTCATCCCATTGTGTCATATACGGAACCCTTATTCATTGACCGGCCCACCGCGCGACTTGAATGTGCCTCGCCCTTTGTCTGCTTCTCATTTGGCTTTCACTTTTGCTTCAACGGAACTCTTGACATCTGGGACGCCACCAAACCATCAATCGATCATGCGGCGTCCGCACTGCCGCTTATAGAGTTTGTTTTGGCCAGTCGAGTCTGATTTGACCCAAGCAATCTCCTCCGCTGCCAACAATCTACCACCCAAGCTCAACTCACGACCACATCTTCTCCCCATACGTTTCGATAGCAGTGCCTGAGCTGCTTGCTCTGCATCCATTCTCTCGATATCCTGTGGCTTTTCTGCTGCAGGAAAATCTGCATCTTCTCTCAACGTTTTGCGAATACCACCTCGACCGCCGAAATGAACTCTCTCAAAATCCCGGACAACGGCCTCCTGCTGGCGAGCTCGAGCTCCGACTCAGCTCTGCCACCCCAGGCCTTCCACATCCAGCTGGATAAGTCTACCCTAGATGCCATCATCAAGGCTTCCCGAAATGGCGAAGACCTCAGCCTTACGCTGGGCCAATCTCCTGTGCGTTCTTAAAGCCTCTTCTCCCTGTCTCCTTTATGCACCTGCCGTGGTATGTGGACCTTCATATGCTGACTACTGCGTGACTGTCTTGCAGACGCTACAATTCGGCTCGAAATCACACCGCATCGCTCCTCCCACCGATGACGCCGATTACGACCTGTACCTTACCCGACCGTTCGAATCTACGCGCAGAGCGGAGCGGATACCCGCAACCACATCCGTCTTTGACAAGCCCAGATCGGCATCCGACAGGGCTTCCCGCAAAGGGTCTACCTCTGGACTGGACTCTGACATTGAAGCTCTGCAGAATGGGCTGGCAGCTCATGACGCCGCGCGCGAGAGGTTTGTGCTATTTGCGTGTCGCCTTGGTGCTGTGTATTAACGCCTTTGTCCAGGGCTCGCGTGGTCGGAAACCTGCCTGAAAAGGCATCGGCAAAGTCCAAAGCAAAACTTATTTCCAACTACGGTTCAAGAGCCGGCTCTATGCCCACTTCACCTAGCCTCCACGGCGCGACCTCCCCTTCACTGAACCCGACCCTCTCCGCATCCCAGCAGGCTATGGAACGTGCTAAGGAGCAGAGAGTGACTCTTGTCCACGAGTTGGCCGTGAAAGATCGGTCGACTGAATACCTGAAGAAGAAGTGGGAAGGCAAAGAGCATGAATTTAGACCGACTTTAGAAAAAATTGCCGAACACAACGCCGACTCAGATACGTGGACCATGGGCAAGACGTACTGGAAAGAGCTTGATGTGTGGAACTACGACTATTCCTCCCAGGACGAGAGACAAACTGTCATTGACAATGCGATCCGACAATACGACAAGCAGAGGCTTTCGGCTTCCGAGGCTGTGTGGCAGAAGCTGCTACCGAAGGAGGAACGCGGAAAAGGAATATGCTTGAGCCGGCTCCAGGCGAATTTGGCAAAGGGTCCTCCCCCTCCTCCTGCACCCAAGATTAAAGTTCAAAAAGCAGAGGACGGTTCTACCTCTGGTGATGGTCTGGAGAGCGATAAGAAGGCCGGAGGAGAAAAGATGTCGCGGTCCGCATCCAATCCTCTCCCTGCCAAAGCCAAGAAGCTGAGCAGCCAAGACGCACAGGCTAAACGGTTGCTTGGTCCTTCCAAGGCTGGCGTTTCTAAGCCTAAAGCGAAGCCCGCTGCTCCGAAGGCGTCTCCAACCAAGAGCAGAGGGGCTGGTTCCAAGGGTAACGACAAACGTATCCTGTCACAGGAGATTATTGTTAACTCAGATACCTCTGGCGATGAAGCACCGGCACCTCCTCCCGCCTTCAAACCGAAACCCAAACCTGCCGCCTCTTCCAAGGTCAAGGATACCGTCATCGTTGCTGGCCGCCCACCAATCAAAGCCCCAACCCGACCAGCACCTGTCAAGAGACCTCGCGAAGACGATGACTCTAGCTCTAGCTCTGGCACACCGCTATCGAAGCGTATCAAGCAAAGGCAATCATTGCCGGCGGCCCGGCTGAAACACCGCCCTTCCGATGCCAGCGTCAACTCACGTGGCACTGCTGCTTCGTCGTCCTTTAAGAGCAAGAATACCTCGCCGACCAAGTCATCTCCCCTGGCTTCCTCGCCGCCTACGAATGCTTCTGATCTCGAGAACGATGCGCCGCCACCACCGCCACCCAAGATGAGGCGAAAGGCAGAAATGGAATCCAAGCCATTGGCGGCGAAACGACGAGCGGCAGAGAGCGTTTCGATGGAAATTCTGCGCAAGGCCAACACATTCAAGGCCTATTACCAGCAATATGAAGCATTGCATTACGAGATTTCAGCATTGGATAACCCTCCTCACGAGAAGCTGGCCGATTTGCTGGATATGAGAGGTCGGCTCGAGAGCATGAAAAAAGAAATCTACAGAGAGTGTTCGCCAGCCAGAGACTAGGCAACGAAAGCGCACTCGCATTCAGACAGTTCTACAACAATCCAATACAGAAAGGGGCGGCGGTTAATGATTTACAAGTTGAAATGATGATTCGATTATAGCAACAAAAAAGGGATTGGCTACTTTTTTTTCTTTTCTTTTTACATTGCGTTCTTTCTTTTCCCCCCCAAGGAGTTCCGGCTTTTTTCCACCTCTTTCGCATTTACACGAGGAATTTTGGGCAATGGATTTTGCATCTGACAGCGAAGCCCATAGGATAGGCACGCTCTGGCGCAGGATATGGCTGATACCATTCGAATTTAGAATCTCGAGCAGAAGAAACCAGCAGAAGAAACATCTGTCTGAAGTTCTTTAGTTGATTTTGATATTTGGTTTTGAAATGAATGCAGGGCCCTGCTACAATGAGTACTGAATTACTGAACTAGTGAATTAGGAGGTAGCTTATAGTAGGCTTCTAGTAAGAAGTAGATACAAATAAAAAGTTTTTGAACAAAAAGCGGACAACGACATGGCCAATCGAATGCTAGAGAATATTAGTCTGGCAGTGCACAGCTCACGAAGGCTCACGAAGCTGTGCCTGATGTCACCTTGTTGCACTGAGCTGCGTAGAAGGATCAGCATCAGCATGAAGATCTTTTGTTGATCACCCATGCTTGCTTAGATGCCGTATTCTAGCAAATGCTACTGCAGTGCTACCGGTTCTACGGAGCCGTGGGCCCGAAATGCTACGGGTCAAGGCTAGCATCTCGCAGCTGAAGTTGAAACAACCACGGGATCTAGCCTAGTAATCACTCTTGGCCTATGGAATTCTGTTTTCATTCTTTTCTATTCTGTTTCATGCTCAGGGGGGGTTGTTTTAATTTGGTGTTTTACGGCAATTGCTCCCGCGTTGCCTTGTTAATGTCCTTTTATTTCTCGCAATAAGCCGCGGTAAATGAGCTGGGGCGGCCAGCTATTTTGGGCTTAGCCAGTCATGTACGTAATCCGGGCTCCTCTCCCGCGTTTTGCCTTGCTACTCTACCTATGCTTTCGCTGACTTTCTACTGTAGCCATTTTTTTCACTCTTTTCTACGTACTTTGGGGAGGGGTCCCCACGTGGGGTGTGGCAGGGACCCAATTTTAGAAACTTTTTTCCCGTATCGGAGTCACCTATCATAAAATCTATACCGCCTTTTTTTTTTCTGCCGCCGTCTTAGTCAGGGGTCCCAACTCTTTTTTTTTTTTTTTTGTGAGCGGTGACATGCTGGGGTTATTTAGACTTCCTTATGAAAGAACCTTGTATGGCCGTTCTGTATATTCCACGGATTTTTTAAGAGACTGTATTTCATCATGATAGCCAACTAGATCCTCACTCTCTGTTGAGAGGGCATTTTTCTTTTTCTTTTTCCTTTTTCGTTTCTTCCTTCTCATATTTGACTCGGCGATTTAACGGCGTTTGGTATTTTTTTGAGCTTTTGCTGCTGCATTTTACGACTTTTAGGAGTTTTGCGGATACTCGGATACAAGGATTGTGAAATGGCTCTCGCACCGGAGGATTTTCCGCAAATGTGGCAGCGGCCAAGCTATGAAGAGCTCACTGGCATTCTTGAGAGCCTAGAGCTGAGCCCTCCCGTTTGGAACCACAGACAGCAGCGGTCAGACATTGTTGCGCAGCAAGAATCGCTTGCTACTCAGCGCAAGGCAGAAGTGACTCGCTATCTTTCATCCATCATAAAGAGCCCTTTGGCATGGATCGACGACTATGACAAGCAAGAGGCTTTGTGGGAGTTGGCGAGCAAACGCATGTCTGAGAGATGTGGCCGGACTGCCATGGGCGAAGTGACAAGACGATGGCCGTTTGAAGGCGATGGTGCCGCGTGCGAACCGTTTGAGCTGATCATCAAAGAACCTGCTCTGACGGGGGACTCGCTTGGATTCAAGACCTGGGGCTCATCATACGTGCTGTCGCGCTATTTGCCTCGGCTTGCTGCGACTTCGCTGTTCAAGATCTTTGATGAGACGCTTGGCCAGCCTCCTCCTACGGTTCTGGAGCTCGGCTCAGGAACGGGGTTGCTGGGTGTAGCAGCAGCGGCTTTTTGGCAGACGCATGTGATTCTGAGTGACTTGCCAAATATTGTGCCCAACCTCAAGGATAATATGGAGAAGAACAAAGATCTGGTAGAGTCTCGAGGAGGGTCAATGTCTGTCGGCCCACTTACATGGGGTGGAGAAGAAGACGAAATCGACCAGGAACTCTTCGGCGAATCTTTTCAGTTCAAGGTAAGTCTTTTAATCACCCACCGCATACTGGAAGTTTGTAAATACTATTCACAACGCTAACCGGTGAAATAAAACAGGTCGTTCTTGTTGCTGACCCTTTGTATGACGACGATCACCCTGCGCTTCTCGCTTCGGCAATCTGCCAGAATCTTGCTCTCGGCTCCGAATCCAGGGCGGTGGTCATGGTGCCCATGAGAGACGATACGACGCGTGGGCTCTTGGAGTCTTTCAAGCAGGCCATGTTGGATCTCGAGACGCCGCTGTTCCTCGAGGAAGAGAAGGAGTTGGATGGTGAAGATGACTGGGGCGAGGATGAGGACGAGGGCCAGGTGGAGTGCTGGTTAGGTGTCTTTTCTCGTGGTGGATCTCCTTTGACGGCATAGTAAAACAGGATGAATATAAAAGCTTCTGGAGGATACACACGTGATAGATGATGAACGAATTTGGGAGAATAACTGGACTATGATAGACTAGACTAGACGCTATAGATGGAGTATAGAAAATAGAATTCGATATAGACCCGCATATATAACGTTTCCGCAAAACCTTAACCACCTATACTTTGAATTTCAGCATCAAGACGAATGTAGGTTCACAACAAAGGATACATGATAGGAGTAAAAAATCTGCATCAACTTTATATCGAGGCAGAGATGTCAAAAGCAACCGTCTCACGTCTTCTCTTCTTCATCCAGCACTTCTACGTATAATTAACCTTGTGTAATGTAAAATGGCACGATGATTCACTACACTTGATAAACAAAAGTATGGAGACCTGTTCCCAAAACGGCTTATTATTGGTAGCCTATTGTTCCCCAGATTATGTTCCAGCACAATAGATAAGCTACATCAAGTGCATGTATCGGCGGTCTGTATCTGATTCAGAAACGCCGGGGCTTCTCCTGGAACATAGTGTAAAGAGAGAGTATATTTTCGCCCTTCTCTTGTGTTTCTTTTGACTTCGATTTTCCCCTCTTCTTTACCATCTGTCTACTTCTTCTACAACTGCGGCTTTCCTATCAAACTTGTTCTGCATTCTTCTCGATTGCGTATTCTTCACAAACACCACATGATATTCTTTCCTCCTATACGCAAACCGACAAATTCACTTGTGGTAGAGAAAAAAAAAAAAAGACATTCTCCCCTCTACTTGCAGGTACTTTTGAGCCACGCGTGCGTTGGAAAGCCCCGTGACCGGGTGCCGGAAGATTTGCTGAGTCCCTACCCGTCCGCACTGGCACAAGCTTCTTCCCCCCTAAACTTTACTCTCTACCCTCTACCCTAACTTTCCTCTTTTCTTTTTTTCTTTTTGATTTTCCCCCTACACGCCACTTTACTTTACTTTTTACCTTTGATTATTGCTCACGTTTTTTTTTTTTTTTTTCCCTGGCCGTCTACATATCGGATATTCCGCCTCCTTGCCCTCTATCATTTTTCTTCCTGTGTGACAAGAAGAATCCACCGCAGGTATTGGTTGGAGCCGCTATCGCTTCCTTTCTCTAGCTTGTACCCGAAAGGGAGCGTTTGATTCAAGCAAACGAGCACACATTGAGAAATCTATATGGTATTTACTCCTTTGTTTCCGTTTGAGGAACATACGCAGTCTCTGTAAAAGGCGTCGAGTGGACGAGACATTGCTACCCACCGCGGTTCACAACATAGTGTCAGCATTGGACAGAAAGGTAACTTGCATTGGAGCTTCTGGAAAGAAAGCCTGATCTTTGAATTCACTGTGATGGTCTTATTTACCAGTAGCAAAATTCAAACAGGAGACCAAGCGGACGCGTCATAGAAATCAAAGATACCTCGTCATCATGGTCGGTGCAGCGCAGTACCAGGACAACGAGATTGAATGGGTTCTCTCCGCCGTTGTTACCAAGAAGAAGCAGTCATACATCCAGACGCATTTCAGAGAGAAGTTTGGCCGTGCGTTGAACCATAATCAGATTCGATATATCAAGAACAAGTATGGCAAAGATCCCAGGTTCAAGTATGGTTATCCTCCATTTCTCAATCCTCAACTACCAGCTGCTGCTACAACCTCTGTTACTCTCTATGTTGAAAATTAGGAGAGAAAAAAAACTATATTTCATCAAGTGACGACAGAATTTGCGCAGAGAATACTAATATGCTATCGTTTCTATAGTAGCCCGCTAGTGAACATTCATGCTCCTCCGAGAGTGACAACTCCTGAACTAGAAGGCTTGATTGAGCATGGAGCTGTAGATACGCGGAAAAATAATGCTGCCTTAGAGAGTCAAAACCTAGCCGGGCCTTTGATGGCCACAGACGAGGCGCAGAATGGACCAGAGAATGGTGGTACGAAAGCAACGGAGCCGAAACGCAAGAGAACCCGCCTTGAGCAAGGGTATGCGCTTGAAAGGTAAGTTGTTTACTAATGATATATATGTTTCGTTCTGAAGCTTAGTTTATAACATTGATTTGCCAAGGTTGATCCAGCAGACCACCAAATCTCAACGATTGAATTTCAGTCCTCAACAAAGTGCTACAGCAAGGACAATCCTTCATAACTACCAGGAAGAGGCCTATCAACCGCAAGCTACGCCCGGCGTTCGCTTACCTGTGTCCAATTCCCATACGCACCCGTCATCAATGACACTAGCCTCTCTGGGAGAAAGTGGCCATCTTCCCCTATACACAGGAATGATTCAAGGCCTCCAGCATCCACAAACTTTTCCACTGCTGCACAGCGCAAACCCTAATGTTACTTGGGCTCCATCCATGTTCATGGATAGTCATAGTTGTGAAGCGGCTAGCAATGCTCCGGTCTTCACGAGCATCAGTAACAGCGCAGATCCTTCAGCTAGAATACAAGTATCACCGTCTCCGATCATAGAACAACACCAATCGATGGGATACATGATGTTTCAATCGCCAACTACAGCCCAGTACCAGCTTCAACAGGCCCCTTCTCAGCTGGTCGACCACCAAGTCTCGCAGTTTTTGCCCGCTACACCCAGCTTCAATTCGCCTCCATATGCAGGACATCAAGAACAAGACCAGCAGCTTTATTCTCATATTGATGTTGGCACCATTACAACCTTGACCGATTCCGAAATATCGAATTCAGAGACCGTACCATATATACAGGATCTGTCAGGGGTAGCTCCTCAACTAATCCCAAGCTTTCAGGAGGTTCCTATTGAGTCAACATGTCCCCAGCATGGTACAAAGCACTTGGATCTAATTGAGACGGGGAGTGGTATAGACTGGGCTCACACTACTACTCCCCTCAGCTCGTTTCCCCAAGATCTGTCTCTATTCAACTTCACCGAATTGCCCACGAGCTTTCCCTTCGAAAGTGTAAGCCAGACGGGCCTTACAGCTGCTTCTTCGCAAGCTATCCTTCAAACACTTCACAACAATGCCAACATGTATAATTCGAGTTTGCATAATCAAGTGCAGCAGCAGCATCACTCGCCACAGTCTGGTCAACAGCATCTCAACTTTGACGCTAGCGCATTCGAACTCCTTGACATGGCCCAGACCCCTACAATAAACACTACAACCGTCATGCCTTATGCGCAACTATCGTACCCCGTAAACAATTCGACAATGGCTGTTTCGCGCTCAATGGTTCAAGCTGGACACCGGCCTCGTTCATTCCGCAAACGATCGACTCCTGGTTCACAAGTTTGTCCTGTGCATGGCACAGCTAGTGATATGTCTGGCACGATTGATCCAAGACTGCTAGCTACGGACTCGGCTTCCCCCCACTCTCGCACATCTATGTCTTCACCTTTGGATGACGCTAAGCACGGAAAGGAAACGCCCACAAAGAGCTCTTCATCCTGAGACTGTTTGATAGATGCTATTTCGTGGAAGGCTATTATCGTTTCATCTTTTCTATTACTCGTCACGGTGCAAATGGGCTGTATAAATAATGTTGGAATATAGAAAATTTGGAATTTAAAAACAAAGACATAACGAACATAGAGAAATATAGGAGCTCTATTTGAACGGAAGCAGCAAGAACGGGTATATTCGAAGAAAAGGTATTAAAAAGGTACTGTGGAGGACAATCCAGTATATAAGCACGTTCGGCGAACGGGGTTCATTTTCTTTTTCTTTATTTCAGCTTCTCCTTCTCAAGAAGTATTGCAAACAAAATCTGAAGTCTCACCTCATGATAACCTTCCCCTAATTAAATAACCACAAAAGTGAGCTTTACAACTACTATTTAAAAAATCTGAAATGCTAAATGACGATAACCTCCCCAAGTGAAATAAAAAAAAAAAAAAGGCAAAAGTTCCTCCCAAAAACAAGCTTCTAAACTCCTTGTTTTGCCTTGCGGCAACGTGTCGAAATCAAACTCATTATCCAAGAAGCGAATGATTATACAGCTCTACCTCCCCTTTCCCTTGTCGTGTTGTTTCTTTTTTCGCTAAAATGACTGCTCCCCGCCGCATACATAAGTAAACCCTGATAGACCGACAATTCCTCCTTTGCATCACCTCCTAGCATCGTAATCAACTTCAAAATTTTGTAGTGCAAGGGGTATCTAGAGCGTATGGAAACAAGAAAAAAGATGGTCGCTAAAACTCGTCTCACATTGCCCCAATTTCCTTCTCTTTCTCTCTTTTCCTTTTGATCCGCCTTTTATCATCCATGGTAACTCTTCTCCCGGTAAACGTATAAAAAGACCATATGCAATGGTCTCAAGTTCTATTAAATTGCAATGCTGGTGTGCCGTCGAGACTCAACTTCTTCAACAGGGAAATTGAAGACAAATTTAAATAGCTCTCTCAGGTAGGCATAGCGAGGCGAGTTATTGGCTAACGTTGAGACGCTCTTAGCCATATCCACGGCCGAGACGCGCTTGCCTCGTGAGGGCATTGAATGGTTGCGAGGAATAAATGCGTCCATGAGGACAGAGTTTTTGAACTGCTGAAGGAGGGCAGTATCTCTTGGAAGAGGGCCAAAAGAGTCTGCTGGTAGGGTTTGTACAAAGTTCTGCAGCAGTGTAGGTGCTGTCTTTGGATCGGAAATGGTTTCACGGTCGAATCCAAGATTCATCGTGGCTCGGAGAACCAGAATCTTAGCCCTGGTAACGTTGGGATCTTCAGCTGCATTGGTTGTGGTCGCGGTGCTTGAGGTCCTATTGCTGCTGTGGGAGAAGCTTGACAGGTTGGAAGCACTGCTGGACCACCTTCCACCTCGACCATTATCACTGGAAGGGCCCAGTACTAGGAGGTTGGGCATTTGGGGAGAGCGGCTTTCTGGAGAGATCGGGGTGTCCTCGAATTCTGTAACTGGCGTTTCGGGGACCGGCGGGGGTTTCCGCGGCCGTTCTTCTTGATGGACGCTCTTGATGCTTACTTGCTTTGAGTGACGTGACGAGCGATTTGACTGACGGCTTTCACGTCCAGTTTGATCAGAGGGCTGAGAGAAGAAGCTTGCATGAGAAGGCCGAGGGGTGTTTCTATCTGTCGTCACCTTTGTCCAGCTGTCTTTGAATAGGTCGCCCAGGCCCCAGCATGCTTGAACCGTAGAAAGCAGTAGTTCGCTGTCTGGAGGCTTACCCTCCAGTCTATTCTGACGCAGACTGAACAGCATTTCTGCAAGCGTCCAGCAAGCCCCGAGGAGTTGATCAGTTTTGCCAACAAGGTCAATTCGCTGCTTCATTAGACGATGGCATAGCGTGATATAGAAATCGAGAGTGCGTTCTCTGAATTCCTCTGGTAGGTTTCGATTGTCTTGAGCGCTATATAAACTGTTTCGGAGTATTAGATTAAGTAAGAAGAAGAAGAAGAAGCGAGGATTCAGGGGGTAAACGCTTACTGATTATTCAACTCAAAGCTGACCCTCAGGACAGAGTCTGCCAGCTCGTCTTTTTTCTCACGAACATCGAACAGAGCCTGGCAAAAGTCACGGCACAGATCTAGATTGAACTTGACGCTTAGATATGCCGGATCTTCATCTTGGTTGTCGTAGAGCTTATGACAGAGCTTCCAACACGCTCTCCACGCTCTTTCGACGGCATCAGGAGTCCCCGAATCCCTGAAAGCTCTCGGTCTATGCATTGAACTTAGATTGGCCAGAGTATTGCACAAAGTCCAAGACTCGTGAAGGAGAGTTCGCAGGTCACCAATCTCATCAGCCACCTGGGGGACATGGGGGAAGGGCTCTTCATCATCGTCATCACCCTCGGCCTCGGTTTGCTCATCGATTTCTGTAATTAATTAGCAATGGTGTGGGGTTATGGAAAACGAAAAGCACCCACTTTCAAGGCTGCTGGTGCTGCTGGAACGTAACCGGCTACCATCAACAAGCATGTCTTGCAAGTCTTGTGCCCTTGGAGTGGCGCTATCTAGACTATATCGCACTGGCTTGACATCGGTGGAGATAGGAGGCCGAGTGGGATGGCTGGGTGGCTTTATAACAAGGATTTCGTTAGCTTCTATGATTAATTGATCGTGCGTATTGGTAGAGGATGCACTAACGCTATTAAAGGTAGAGGAAGGCTGGCTGGCGCCATCTCCTTTAGGTGATGATCTTTCAGTTGAGGTAATTGATTTGGCAGAAGGCTCGCTGGATGCCTATTATTCATTTAGTCAAGTTGCATACCAGGTCAGAGTTCTGCGTGTTATGCTTACCCAACTCGCAAAGCTTTCCGGAGCATGGATTACCGAGACAGCTTCTTCGGGGTTGCCTTGGCGAACAATATCCGGTAGATTAGTTGTAAGCATAAACACCTATATAAGTATTAACACTGGGACGTGCGCAAACTTGACGTCCAAAATGGTATTCAGGTTACTTACATCTGAATGCTGACGATAGTGGTTTCCCCTTGCTACATGATCTAGCTCGACATCGTCGGCAACGTCATCTTCGATCTCTGTAGTCTCAGTGCCGTTGGACGTCACAGGAGATGGTCCGACAATGTCACTGGGGCTCAATACGTGCATCGATTGGGACGATAAGCGATGGTGAATAGAGTCAGGCCGAAGAGAAGAAGAGTCAGTGGCAGGCGGGGGAGAAGACCTAGAATGAAGAAGTTAGCGATGGTAACAGAAAGATAGGTAGAAAAGCGTCGCAAGCATACATAATTCTGTATGGAGATCTAACTCCATCGGATTCGGACGTCGTAGACATGTCGTCGTGGTGGCTGAACTTGAACTGTAGGCTCCCAGAGGATGATCGTAGCGGCGCTTCGAGGGCCATGATAGTCGATCAATGCAGCGCGCAAGAAAATCCCAAAGACTGCAACGTTGAGCTGTCTTATACAGAAACTTGGTTCCTCGTCTCCTTCTGAAAACAATGATCTGCGCAGTAGCTGAGAAGCCCAGAAAGCCCTGCTTCCAAGCTGACAGCGCAGACGGCCTCTAATTACCCCACGAAAAAAAGCCTTGGGTCGCAGCCGCAGTCGTCGTGGCGATGTGAAGCGCTCGAGATGCGGCGGGAATGGTGTTTCTAAGAGCTAGCAGAGGCGGTCGCAATCGCGGGCCTCGATTGACGGTCGTGCTTCCAGAATAGAAGCAAAGCTGCACTATCGAAACGTCCCAGTCGTAGATCAGGCAAGGCAGTCCAGGCACGCTGGATGGCGGGCTGGCTGGTTTAAGAGACGCCGCGGCCAGGCAGATGGGCCAGGGGTCAGCGCACCCCTGCTCAGAACATGCAGCGACGCCGGGCTGCACAGACACCAGCTAGTCCTCGTTACGGGCCTCTTTGATGGAGGAATGGCGTTTGTTGCGAGAATGGAGTGCAGCAAGCAGAAGTAGACTCCGCGCGCTGGAGCTCGCGCTTAATGGACGCCGCTTTCCGGATACCGCTACTGCAGGTAGGCTGGGCGAAGCGGAGAAGAGAAAGCAAAGAGCTCGGCAAATCGACGTCTTTGATATCAAGTCGAGTCGATGTGGGAGGGTGAGCAATGTAAAGGGCTTCGTCAGCAGACAGCTTTGAAGGAGGGAAGCCAGAAGACAAGTGAGGCTCAACACTAGCCGGTCACAATGGAGGAAAGGAATCAAAGTGTCCACAATGCGGCAAACGGCGAATCGCACTGAGAGCCTTGGATGGGAGAGCGATGGATCAGTAAGACGGCCTCGAAGCTTAGCCCTGATATGTGAGGAAAGACGAGCTGGAGGATGGATGGACTTGGCCAGCGGGCGGTCGTGGCACAGAGCATGGAGTGCTATTACCGGAGCTGCTAAGGCGCCTATAGGCCTACGGGCCACAGCATGCATGCAGGATCCATCCGCCAGCTAATGTACGTGTAGCTCGAGCCCGCGGTTAAAGAAGAACGCCTACTGTACTTGTACATATCCAGGCATCATGGTGGGTAAGAACAGACGCAAGCCGCCAGCCAGTCGCTTAATCTGCCGTGCTCTTGATCCCGCTGGTACGCTGATACTTGTCAACTGATAATTGACTGCTGGGCATCGTGAATCCCTGGCGAATGCGCCTTCGTGGGGGAATCAGCTCACAGAGCGCGCTCGCCCAGCCGAGAGTGGAGGGCTGGCAACGATGCCCGTCGCCCAAAGAAGAAATGACAAGCCAGCAGTCGTCTCGCGAATAGCCGCGGCTTGCGCAAAGCATGCAGATGGATCAGCTACGCGAAAGAGGGCTGTCGAGTCGGCAAAGTGTTGCTTGGGTGAATCACGACAATTATACGAGCGTTGCAGACGTTACGCAAAGACCTAATCTACCCTTATATCTCATACCCTTTGCAAGATATCCACAGAACACACAGTGGTTTCTGCTGCCATTTTCCCTCAGCTGTTTATGCTGCTACCGCCGGTTCGCAAGCAAAAGAGGACCCAATGCCCACAAAGAAAACAATCACTTTTTCTCTCACTTTTCTCTCGCTTCCTCGCTGTCTGTTGGACACTGCAACCTCGAAAGCCTTGCCTGACAATCCGACGCGACCGGGGCGGGGGAACTGCTGCGCTGCATCTAGTTCTTGAAGAGGACCTTCAGAAAAAGGCAACTGGCCATTCACAGACACGATCGGTCTCAGAGTGGATAGAGCATGCATAGAGTCGACAGGCGTCGGCGCTTAATTCAGGTGGATGACATGCTAGTCACGATTTGTCGACGAACCAAGACCCCTGGTCGAGCGTGCATGGAGGATATGCGAGGCCGAGCGGCAGAAAAAAAAGAGAGCATCCAAAAAGTTGAGAGCTGATGGCTTTCGAGTTTTGTCTTTGGAGTCACCCATATGTGCAGGCCAATGCAACGACTTGAGGATTTCACGACCATCAACGCGGACATGTGCTGCTGACACTTGGAGACAAGGCTGGGCTGCTGACTCGCAATTGATTGACTAACCACTCAGTCCAAAGGCTGCTTGCTCCAAGCTATTTACGGAATTGCTCTCCGTGTCCATAATATGAATATGCTGTTGGTCGAAGCAACTGCTTCCAACACGCTGCCACGTCTAACCCAGCAAGCTCCATCTCCGAGCATCAGCCCAACCTCGGCGAAGCTGCTCGACTCAGAGGTGAAGACTCCAGCCCTCCCACCACCATCGTTTCTTGTCACAGCGCCAATCTGCTCGGTTCGTGGTCCGCGATGGCCCTCGACCCCTGTGCTCAGTCCGCAGACAAAGTTTCTCAACCCGCTGATTGGTAGTACTCGACCCGACGATCTGGTCCCGGCGCTACTGCTGCTACAAAGCTGGTTAGGCTCGGCCAAAGGCCCACCAGCTCTTTCAAACCACCCGCCAGTGGGTCGCCGATTTTCTGCTTCCCCGAGCCTGAGCGGAGTCACCAGATGCTTGTTTGTATACCAGTGTGTGGGAGAGCATGCAGATAAGGCACATGGAAAGCTTCCGGGCGTAGAGCAGCGCTCGAGGCCTGGCAGAAAGGGAAATAAGTCGGGCCTGGAAGTTGTCACAGGCGCTGCTAAGCTTTATAGGCTCTTCGCGTCGCATCCACAGCTTGCGTCCTTGGCTTGGCGTGGGATTCTGCTAAACTGGCACTGCATGTGGCAATGCTCTCTATTCTACAGTGATGCACATCGTGGCGGCCTCTAGCAGTAACTGGAGCGGATTTTACTCATATGTCATATACTTGTGCTATATGCATGGGAATGGTCCACTCTCGGGCCGCTATTGTCCTGAATCTGAAACCTCGCAGCTTTGTGCAGGTATACTACCACTGGCAAGTCATATTGCACAGCAAAATATCATGGTAGGTCGTGGCAAGACTTTGGTCACTTGTTATCTCAAACTGCATTTTCGTGGATGCCTGCCTATATGAACGCTTTCCCCCACGGTAGCCGCAGCATAAACCAGCCTCGTTGTATTGGCTCTTTGATAGTAGTATGAAATGCATTTACACGAATCAACATCAAGCAGGCTGCATGGAAGCATGACCGCTTCGAACCAACACACCAATAACGATGGAGTGAGCTAGCACTAGTGAATGCCAGCTGTCGTACTAAAGGATGGAGGTTTGCACCCAACAGCTGAAAAGGCGTTTATGCAATGCACTCGATGGGTGCATCATAGCGGCTTGCCCAAGGATTTAGTCTTCAACCTATCGGCAAGTAATTGAGGCTCTTGGGAAAACATTACAGCTAAAATCCTCCTTCTCTCACAACAATAACCACCTAAAGCTGTCCGCCCATTCCTTCGCGTTGATATCCCTGTAACTGATACCCACCCTACTACGTATTGCATTGATGAATTGCAGTTGATGCGTACCTTTGACGTCTTGCATTATGATGTTGGAGTCAACAAGGGTTCTATAGTTCAATAAATCTGATTCATTAGGCTGCACTATGGGCAAGTGCTATAGGTTGATAGGACTGGACGACTGAGAGCTAACCAACGTGCATTCTAGCAATTACTCCTCTGAGGTGTACGCACATGAGGATAGGAGGCGGTGAACAGTTAGGTTTGCGACTATCCCCTTGTATCTTGAGATTCCAGATACCATGTAGGGAATATTGAACCAGAGTCCTTGTTTCATAGACCAATAGTTCTTCCACACAATCCAATCCAAAGCCAGAGCCTTGTCAAAACATCCAGACCCTCCACATACCGTCTCACTTTTCATTTTTAAGCCATCCGGGAGAGAAGCCAGCAGTGTATGCCATGGTTGCTGTGAGGTGCTGCAAAATGGCGAGTAAAATAGAGTTCTTCGTTCGATTGATACAGCGCTTTTACGGCTTCGCCGCCATCGTTGCAATCTGATTTTTATTCGTCCTTGCGCCAAGCCAGAAAATACGTATTAACAAGATCCAAAAACGCCGCCAAACTGTGCATCACATCTTTCTATTTGATCAAAATTTTTTATGCCGACTCGTTCAATCTCTGCTTCTTCTCGTTGCGTCCATCGGGGGTGTACCTAAGAGTGTGATTAGCAATCAGGGGGCATCTTCCAGTTTCGATTGTAGTGCCGTACTTTAGAAGCTTCTCGATGAGGTCGACGTGTGTCATGATCATACGTCGGCAGCAGTAGCGCTTCAAGCCTAACTCATCCATGGCATCACTTTCTTGAAGTTAGTCCCAAGGCTTGCCTCGACAGTTTAGAGGATTTCATACCCATCGGTCTTGCGCGGGTCTGCGATCAGCTGGAGATAGCGCTCCCAAAGATCGCCAGTGACCTATTGCCGTCAGTTACCGTCTCTTTTGGTACTAAAAGAAATATTTGGGCGCCTACCTTTCCACAGGAGAAGCAGCGGATGGGAATAATCATTTTGGCGATGTGATGATGGATATAGCTTTGCAGTAGAGAATCTGGCAGCGGGAAGAGTTGCTTGAAGCGACGCGGGTAGCTGAAAATATTATTGCTGCCGACGTTCTGCCGCGCAGTGCTTATCTTATCGCTGATAGCTGGAAAAAGTTCACGGCGGCACCAAAATTTCTGCGGCGCATTGCTTCTAGTACTTTGAACCAGTAACTTGCTGCTATAGCTTGCCAATTGACTCCTAAATTTCTTCAGTTTGGCAATTTTTGAAATCTTGTCAAAATGGCAGGCAGCAAGATTTCCAAGCGCAAGGACGATCCGACCAAAAAGCGAAAGAGAGACCTAAACGAAACCGATGCGCGAGCAAAGAGATCAAGACAGCCGCAAGCAGGTTCTACGATCAACGGAGATGTTGAATCTGAAAAACTCCAGAATGGGGAGGATATTGTTAGCCGTTCTCACGACGGAGAGACTGGCTGGCGGCTTTCTAAGCCCATGGGTGGTAGAATGCTTGACATTGATCCGATCCTAACTCACGATGATCAGTAAGAAGCCACTTTATTACATATTTGAAAGGCTATTCTGACGTACGTTAGATACTTAATTTTGACCTACAACACCTCCGTTCAAGTATACACAGCTAGCGACTCGCTTCTCCTGAGACGAATTCCGATAGGCGCCGTCGATTTCTCCGCGCCAAAAGGCAACTCTCCCGCAAGCATTGTTGCGACTCGCCTGTCTCTCCAGAACCCTGAATACCTCTGGGTAGCTTGCTCAGATGGTCACATTTACTATGTGAAATGGACAGAGACAAACCAGTCGCACCAGTCCTTCCAGACTGTAACGGGCACTGCCAAAGCTATCACAGTGACAACAACGAATGCTGCGGGCGCAAAGGCTGATATCGTTGTGGTGGCCGAATCGAATAGCGCGAACCGGATGGAATTGACTGCATATGGAGGCGATATTCTATCTTCCCCTCTGTCAAAGAATATATTGTCCGTGAAGAAACCAGGCAATGGACTGCATCTGATTGAGTCCAGCCAAGACGGCCTTGTTTTGGTTGGCGCCTTCAACGATACCCTATTCCTTGGTGTAGCATCACAAGAGCAGCCGGCTAGCTTCGAACAACTTCAGTACGAATTCTTTTCTTTCGACGTCCCCGATCTCATCACCACTCTTGATTTCAGAGTTTACTCAGCCACGGCTCTCTCTGGTAACAGGAGTAAAGGACAGCGAGATTCCGATAGAGTGGTGGATGTTATTGTCGGCGGAGCACGAGGAGCCATCTATCTCTACCACGATGCCTTGTCTAGGAGTCAAGCACTTGGTAAATCCAACTCAGCTAAAGATGGAATTCAAGCGCAAAAGTTTCACTGGCACCGAAAGGCAGTGCATGCCGTCAAATGGTCTCGGGATGGTACGTTTTATATGTGCATCATTAATCGAATGCGATTTTCTAACTTTTGGGATAGGTAACTATATGATCTCGGGAGGCTCCGAAAACGCTCTTGTTATGTGGCAGATGGATACCAGCAGAAGAAACTACCTCCCACATTTATCTGGCAGCATAGAAAACATTGTTGTATCTTCCAGCGGGTCATCCTACATCGTACACCTAGACGATAACTCAACAATGGTCTTATCAACTGCTGAACTGAAGCCGACGACATATGTATCTGGAATCCAGTCCGCCGCCGTTGAGGCTACGACGCCCAAAGATTTGCTCGTACAGCGTGTTTGGTCGGTAGCGAATCAAGTACGACGGCCTATTCCCGCTGCGATCAAGGCAACAGAGCCCTCCAAATTCCACGTTTGCGTTGGCAATGGCCGTCAGGCTACAATGACGGGAGAATTTTCAGCGCCGCTGTTACAGACTTTTGATCTTGAAACCTTTATGAGTGTTTCTAAGCAAGCATTGGCCCGCACGCAGCCTACCGATGTGAACCTGACAAACAAGGGTTACGCCATTGAAGAGCCAGTCGTCACACATATCGCATTTTCTGCGGACGGAAAGTGGCTGGCAAGCGTTGATGATTGGGTTCCTTCAAGCAGGGATGCTGGAACTGTCAGTGGCGATGCGGGAGACCAATTCCTCAAGGAGAGACACGAGTCATACCTCAAATTCTGGCAAGTTACTGACGAGGACAACTCGATTGCTCTTGTGTCGAGAGTTAATGCGCCACACGCAACAAGCCACCCAGAGACGGTCCTCGATCTTGCATCAAACAATGCCTCAGCGTGCTTTGCCACCATTGCCGGAGATGGTATTGTTCGCCTATGGCGGCCAAAGGCCCGCCAGCAACAAGGTTCGCGTAGATCAGAAAGCACTACAGAATTTACCTGGGTTTGCTCCCAAGTAGTCCCTATTGGAGATGGACTTGGCCGCAATGCCATTGCAGACATCCCTAGTGACGCTTCGGTCCCCGCCAAGGCTCAAGGCCGCCTTGCATTCTCAGAAGACGGCTCTACACTGTTCGCAGCATTCGGCGCACTTGATACGGGAGCCGTGTATGTGATCAACGCAGAGTCTGGCGAAGTCGTCAAGATTCTAGAAGGGCTGTGGAAGAGGCAGTTGCATTCCCTGCGAGTTCTGTCACAATATTTAATCGTGCTCTCTGCGGAGCTGCAAGTCTACGACGTTGTGGGCGATGATTTACGGTATGGAATCGTCATGCCCAAGAGTTCTAGATCCGACGAGTTGTTACAGCTGGCGGTCGACTCTGTGTCTGGTAACTTTGCCGTAACTCTCCCTGTTGGCGAAACTTCTAGCATAGGAGTCTTCCACCCTAGCGACCCAGAGCCGCTAATTGTTCGAAACACTCCTCACCGGGTTGTGAGCCTTGTTTCAGTGCCCGGCACCAGCGGATTTGTCGCTCTGGACGATGTGGCTCAAGTCTGGACCATTACTGAGGGATCTAACGCCTCGACTATTCTGGCTGCTCAGCCACTTCAAGATTTGCGACTCGACGGTGTTTCTGAAGAAGCTGAAAATGGCAAGCTCGATATTGTTCTTGGCGGAGATGCTGAGAGCGATGATGAGATGGAAGAGGCTCAGAACGCAGACGAGGATGTGGAGATGGAAGACGATGATGTCCAAGCCAACGTCATACCGCAGCAATATCTGGCGGATATTTTCGATGCTGCGCCAGCCTTTGCAGGAGCCTCCATTGAAGACATGTTTTACAAGGTGACCAACCTCCTCGCTACCAAACCGCTGTCAGCTGGTACTGTATAAAGTTGAAGAAAATGTCGTGTTATTTTTGGGAGAATTAATGCTACAGATGGACTGGCATATATAAAAGAGAAAGATGTGTGTCTTTGGTGTAGCCAAAAGAAGGCTAACAGGCCATTGGGGAAGATGAAGCTGAGATATCATCGTTGAGTGCAAGATATCAGACGCAGGAACAAACCCGCTATTACATGTACATAAACCCCATTTCGGGTGTCGGCGAAAAGGATGTGGTATTCCGATTTACGCAAAATTCTTTGGTTTTTTGTTTAGTCACCTACAAATTATTGATATACAGCATGAGGAGAATTACAGTATGTAATAGATTCGTTTTATCGAAGCACACCAGGTTCACATCTTTTTGCCTCTTTTGCAATCGTTTACCGGGATCGGCCGGCACTACAGTGCGGGGGGAGTGGAGAGATGGGGAGATATGACCTCCTGGCGTATGGCGCCATTGGCACCACCATTGACGTCGCTATAAAGATTGCCAGACACGCTGGATATCTAAACCTATAAGCTCGAATAAAGAATAGCGGTTCCCTCTGGAAGCAAGCAGATTGGAGAGTAGGTATTTAAGCTTGTGTGTGTGTGGCACTACCGCTTCAAGGTCCCGTCAGCTCTTATACAAACTCAGCCTTGTCATCAACCACACAGCGTCATGTCGTTCACATCCATTCCCATTCTCGATCTGGAGCTGTCCAGGGATCCGGCCACCAAGCCCGAATTCCTCGATCAGCTTCGCAATGCGCTTATGGAGGTTGGCTTCCTATATCTCAAGAATGTAGGCATCTCAGACGAGCTATGGGACGAAGTCATCAAAGAGGGCAAAAGCTTCTTTGACATTCCCCAAGAAGAAAAGTATGATTGAAGCATTCTCACATATACATACCTATATATACATGTATATTTATACACATTCACTCAAGCTTTGTATGACATGAGTTTCTTTTGCTAAATCGAGTATAGGCTCAAGATTGAAATGAAGAATGCGCCATCCTTCCTGGGCTACTCCCAGCTCTCCGCAGAAATCACAGCTGGCGCCGTAGACCACAGAGAGCAGATTGATCTCTCAACGGAGCACGTCCTCCCAGGCCCAGACGCGCCGGCATTCTACAACCTCCTCGGCCCCAACCAGTGGCCCTCCGAGGAGGTCGCGCCCAAGTTCCGTAGCACTTACACCGAGTACATGCGCCAGATGGGCGAAATCACAATGTACTTCACCTCGCTGATTGCCGAGGCCATCAAATTGCCGCGGGACGCCTTTGAGAAGTACGTCGAGGCCGACCCGCAGCACAAGCTCAAGATCATCAAGTATCCCGACCTGGCCGAGCTGGGGCTGCCTGCGGGCGTGCAGGGCCAGGGTGTCGGGCCTCACAAGGACAGCATGCTGACGAGCTACCTGCTCCAAGCGACGAACCACCGCGGCCTGCAGGTCCAAAATGTCCAAGGCGAATGGATTGACGCCGCGCCCATCGACAAGACGCTCGTGGTGGCCATTGGCCAGGGCATGGAGGCGCTGACCCAGGGCGTCTGCGTGTCGACAACCCATCGCGTGCTGTCGCCCGAGTCTGGCACCGGCGCCCGGTTCAGCATCCCCTTTTTCCAGGGCGTCAAGCTGGACGCCACCTTTGAGGAGCTCGAGCAGGTTGGCGTCGGCAGGGTCCCCGAGGACATTCGGCGGCAGAGGCAAGCGATTGTGGAGAAGAACGGCGGGCGCGTCGACGACGTCGAGTTTACGTTCCGCAGCGGCGCCGTGGCGAGCACCTTGGGCGAGGCGACGCTGCGAAACAGGGTCAAGAGCCACCCGGATGTGGGGGAGCGGTGGTACCCGGAGATATTGAAGTCGATTCGCGAGGAGCAGGCTGTGGCGGCGCAGAGGCAGAAGGAGGCGCTTCGTGATGCGCCGAGGCCGGTGGCTAATGCGGCCTCTGCGGTGGTTGAGGCGCATTAGATGGTTGGTTGATGCTGGGTTGAGTCATCTTGGGTAGAGCAGGCTTGTCCAACCAAGATTGATTTGACCATTAAAGAAGATTTATAAAAAATTTAAAAAGAAATAAGAAATAAATTTAAACAAGTCGACAGTAGGTAATCATTAATTCCCTAGTGGAAAGGAGATTGGCTATTTGGCTCCCTACTAGTATCACCGACTATCACAATATGAGACGTCACTGGATAGCAGCCCTTGGTGAACCGTACAGGCTTTTGGGGTCCATGTCGAGCAATATTTGCTTTTCATCAAATGCACCCCGTCCCGTTTGCTCGGTTTGCTACTGGCAATGTCTTACCATGGCTGTGACTTGGCATGTCTCTCCTCCACACCGTGATTATCCACCGAGAGAGAGAAACACGATGCGTGCGGGAATCGTTTGGACAACTGCCATCACAATTCATGGGTCACCGACCCAACACTGTGCATAAAATTAAATCTTGAAAAGGTTTTAGTGGAAAAAGTACGGCAGTGAGGCAGCCGGGCAGATCAAAACTGGCCCAGGCGGGAGGGATGTACAATCAAGGAGTTCCATTTCGTCTCGGTGAAACACGCTCGCAACACAATCTGCCGCAGAATGCCAAGGCACAGCCACGCCGTTACGTGCATCAGCAATGGCCGATTAACAGATGCTATTTATGTAAATTCGTTCATTTATTTGATTAGATAAAGTAGTAAAATGATGATGGGCATTTTAATAAATACAAGGGCCATCTGCTAGTTCCAAGACATTTTTTTTTTTTGGTCCTACTGTAGCGACAAATGCTGGGCATTTCTTGTTCACTGCTGTATTCCCTTCTTTCCCTCTCCCTTTTTTGAAGTTTGCTCTTTCTGGTTGATAGCCTGGTGCTTGACCGCTCTGTTTTGTCCAACCTTCTTTTTTCTTCTTTTTATTTTCTCTCTGCCTCTCTCCCTGTTTCTTTCTTTTACTTGGTCTTCCTATCATTTTGACGCCCAGAACAAAAGCTCTTCTGATTCAAGGGATATCAACCGTCAAGATGCCTAGTGTCGGATTCATGGCGCTGGAAGCGCGAGACGACGATGTGCCTTTTGGCTTCGTGAGGGAGGATAACGAGATTATTCCGTGGCGATACAGCAAAGTAGGCGATCCAACCTCCCTCAGATTGGACAAGACGCTAACAAACGCAACAGCAAGCATTCATCGTGAAATGGTCCATCATGGCAGGCATCCTAGTATTGATCTTGTCATTCCTCTTGGGAAGCTGGCTTCATCTGCGATCAAGAGTCAAGAAGGGTCTGCCGCCGCTGAGATATCACAGGGTGAGTTTTGCATCGTCATGTCTCATAGCCATTTACACGCATATACTAATGCATGCATCTCGACTAGTTCTTGGTCAGAACTCCGAGACAGCCAGCTGCAGGTCAACAGGCAAACGGATGGGTACCGCAGACAAACAGTCCAATGGGTGGCTACTACATGGGCACCGCGGCTCCTCCTCCAGTATACGATCCAGCCAAATTTCCCATGTACTCGGGCCATACAGATGTAGAAAAGGTCGATTACGCGCGAGAACCTACCAGACGACCAGCCGAAGCAAACCCTGCGCCAGACTATTATGACATACCTCTGGGACCGCCTCCCGCAGCTGCGACGAGATAAACATGATGGCGAAATTGAAGAATACTTGGTTTCATGGAATGGAACAGCCAACGGTATCACTATTGAAGATGGCATGTTACTCGCGAGACTTTCGTAATGGGAAACGATGTATATTTACTCGAGACTATGCTCAAAGTATAGGTGGTAGACGATGTACAGGACGACAATTGCAATGTCGGTCTTGATGCTTGAGCACCTAGAAAGAGTAAGTTGGTAATGAACGGAACAGATAAGCAAAGCAAATAACCCTGTAAAAAGGGAGATAGGCCAGTTGAAAAAAAGGGACAAAAAAAAAGAAATAAAAACACCCAAAACTCCCAAACTCTATGAATACTCCGGGTATATTACACGTATAGCGCTGTCCTGTACTTTTAGCTGTAAATCGGTCACTTGAACACATCAATCAATATCCATGTCATCGCACGTATCGTGAATAGGGAAAGCATTGGTCGGCGCAGGGTCGACGTGCGACATCGTCTCAGTAGTAGTCTCTGATGCCGTGCTATTGATGTGCGTCTCGCCGGTTTCTGGTTTCTTTTGTCTATCTCTTGCTCGTTGGCGGGCTTCAATGATAGCCCTCCGAACGCCGTCTTGCGATTCTGGTATGGATATGGATTTGGGGTCACTATAGAGGACCAGCTGCATGCCGGCCAGCTCACCCTCATCGTTTGCAAGAATATGCTTAGGAATACGATTCTCTTGAAGGTGCTTCTGGATATCCGGCAAGAATATTAACTTGCCCTCGTCGTTGTCGCTGTCGGAGGAGAGCTCGTCGTCTAGGTTGTAGATGTACACCTTGTGCTTGGAGTCGTCCAGTTGCATCGCCTCATCGTCGCTCTGTGTTCTCGGTGTCGCTGGACGTCTAATCGATGAAGTTGCGGCTGCATTGGCATTGGCATTGGCATTGGCATTCGCGGATGGTGTCTCAACAGGGACGTAGAGCTTGGAGCCGCCTTGTTCTGCGAGCTCGGGAGGTGACGTTAGCTAATCATGCCTCGGCGGTTGATGTGTGGTGGTGACATGCGCGGTGTATTGAATGATCGCACTGCATTGGATGACGGGATCGGACAGGAGAAACAAAGAAAAAAAGAAAAGGATAAAAAAAAGAGTAATTAACAAATCAATGAACCGCAACTCACCAATGTTTAGCAGGCTGAGTCGCTTGGAGAGCCGCTCGTTGTCCTGCGACTCGGCCTTCCTCTTGCGCCGCGGGTGCTGCCTCGCTTGGTCGAAACCCTCCATAAGAATGCCTGGCGCGGGCGAAGACGGGCTCTGCGTCCCCAGCATGTCGCTGCCAGATTGTTTCTTCGCTCTTCTCCCACTTTTTGCTTCTGCTCCCGCCTTTTGCTGAGAGACTCACGTCGCCGGCTTCGCCTTCGGATCACCAGCCCCCTGCCGGATCGGGAATTGTGTCGAATTGAGAATTGAAAGAAAAAGGGTGATGCAGCTTGTCTGTTAGCTGTTGCTTGCCGCTGATGTGGTCGCTGGCCAGGCCGCAGTCACAGTGCACCAGCTGCTGTGCGGCGGCCAGAAGCGGGCGACGGCCCTCGCTCTTTGTAGGCTTGAGTCACTCTTGTAGAAGTTTCTACAAAACCCACCCGCCACGGCTGCAGCCCCTCCGCCGATTGCCCGCCGAAGCATCGCTGCACTCGACCCTGCATCGACCTCGCCTTTCCGCATCGCCACTGAGCCTGAACCACAACCAGCTTTTTCTGCTGCACCGCAGGCTTCTCCAGACATTCGCAAGCATGACGGGCAACTGGCCCGAGGCGCAGGTGCGCAAGACCTTCTTTGACTTCTTTGAGCAGAGGGGTCACACGCTGGGTAAGTCGAGAAGAAAAAAAAAACATTTTTCTTGTTGAAGCATCGCCAACTTCCCCTCCAAGTGGCGGGGTCGTGTAGATGTTGCCGAGACTTTTGCGGAGTCACGCAGCACCAGACAGGGAATTCTCTGTTGCTGTCTGCAGTGCTCAATGCATTGTGCAGCTATAATGCTGTACTCTGATTTCTTTTTCTTCTTTGTTTTCTCTCCTCATATGAAGTTACTGGCTTTCTGACTCTTTTTTTCTAAGTGCCCTCTGGCTCCGTCGTCCCTCACAATGACCCGACTCTGCTCTTCACCAATGCGGGCATGAACCAGTTCAAGCCCATCTTCTTGGGCACCGTCAACAAGTCCGATCCCATGTCCAGCCTGAAGCGCGCAGTCGACACCCAAAAGGTCATTCGCGCCGGTGGCAAGCACAACGATCTCGACGATGTCGGCAAGGACAGCTACCACCACACCTTTTTCGAGATGCTGGGCAACTGGTCATTCGGCGACTACTTCAAGAAGGATGCTATCGAGATGGCCTGGGAACTCCTGACCAAGGTGTATGGCCTGGATCCTTCACGACTCTATGTTACATACTTTGAGGGCAACCCAGCCCTTGGCCTCGAACCCGACCTGGAAGCCAAAGAGCTGTGGCAGAAGACTGGCGTGCCTGAGGACCACATCATTCCCGGAAACATGAAGGATAACTTTTGGGAGATGGGTGACCAGGGTCCTTGCGGTCCTTGCAGTGAGGTTCACTACGACAAGATTGGAGGACGCAACGCCGCCAGCCTTGTCAACATGGATGACCCCATGGTTGTCGAGATCTGGAACCTCGTTTTCATGCAATTCGACCGACAAAAGGATGGAAGCCTGAAGCCTCTTCCCGCGAAGCACATTGATACCGGTATGGGCTTTGAGCGTCTGGTGTCTGCACTCCAGGATACCGCCTCCAACTATGCCACTGATGTTTTCACCCCTCTGTTCAAGAAGATCGAAGAAGTCACCGGCGCAAGACCATACACCGACAAGTATGGTGCAGAGGATGCTGATGGCATTGATACTGCTTACCGAGTTGTTGCCGATCACATCCGAACCATGTCCTTTGCCATTACTGATGGTGCCGTGCCCAACAACGACGGCCGTGGCTATGTCATTCGACGCATTCTCCGCCGTGGTGTCCGATATGCCCGCAAATACCTCAATGCCGAGATTGGCTCATTCTTCTCCAAGATCCTGCCTGCCTTGATTGCGCAGATGGGCGAGCAATTCCCAGATCTTGCCAAGAAGCAGCTGGATATCCAGGAGATCCTCGATGAGGAAGAAGAGGCCTTTTCCCGAACCCTGGATCGTGGTGAGGCACAATTCGAAAGATATGCCGCCAAGGCCGCTAAAGACAACGTTAAGAAGCTGGATGGAGATGTTGTGTGGAGACTTTACGACACGTTTGGTTTCCCTGTCGACTTGACCAAATTGATGGCTGAGGAGCGAGGCTTGGATATCGACGAGGCCGAAGTTGCGGTTGCCCGTGAAAAGGCCAGGGAAGCCAGCAAGGCTGTCAAGGACTCAGTACAGACATTTGCAAAGCTTGACGTTCACCAGATTGCCGAGCTCGACACACAGCTCAAGGTTCCACGAACAAACGATGACGCAAAGTACCTCAAGGGCGACAGCAAGAGCAAAGTGCAGTACATCTTCGACGGCAAGACTTTCACCAAGTCGACCAAGGATATCCCCCCCAACACCGCCATTGGTGTTTTGCTGGACAAGACCAACTTTTACGCTGAGTCTGGTGGTCAGATTGCTGATACTGGTCGCATTGTCATCGACGATGTTGTCGAGTTCAAGGTCATGGACGTGCAAGATTTTGGTGGCTACGTCCTCCACAGCGGTTACATTGAATACGGAGAGCTCAACTCTGACGATGAGGTCATTTGCGAATATGATGAGCTCCGCCGTTCTCCCATCCGTAACAACCACTCTGGCACACACATTCTCAACCACTCCCTGCGGGAAGTGCTCGGCGAGGATGTCAACCAAAAGGGCTCACTGGTCGACAACGACAAGCTGCGTTTCGATTTCTCACACAAGACCCAGGTCAAGCTTGACGAGTTAAAGAAGATTGAAGAGCTTTCAAATAAGGACATTCGTGCCAACCATAAGATCTACGCTAAGGAGGTGGACCTAGACCTTGCGCTCAAGATTGAGGGCCTTCGTGCCGTCTTTGGCGAGACTTATCCCAACCCCGTGCGAGTAGTGTCAATCGGCATGGACGTTGACAAGATGCTTGCCGACCCAAAGAAGGCTGATTGGCGACAGTACAGTGTTGAGCTTTGCGGCGGTACTCACGTGGAGCAGACCGGTTTGATCAAGGATCTCATCATCGTTGAGGAAAGCGGTATTGCCAAGGGTATCCGTCGTATCATCGCTTACACCGGTGAGGCTGCTCACAAGGTCCAGCGCGAAGCCAAGCTGTTCGAGCAGAAGTTGGTAGACCTCGACAACCTTCCTTTTGGCCCTGAAAAGGAGGCTGCGGTCAAGACCGTCTCACAGGATCTCAGCCAGCTGGTCATCTCAACACTGACCAAGGACGAGTTCAACCAGCGTTTCCAGAAGATTGCCAACGCCGTTGTTGCCGAGCAGAAGAAGAAGCAAAAGGCGGAGTCTAAGACTGCTCTTGACACCGTTACCAAGCACTTCGAGGCGAACAAGGAGAGCCAGTGGTTCGTTGGCCGACTGCCTATCAGTGCCAACGCCAAGGCCGTGGGCGAGGTTATCAAGCACTACCAGTCCAAGGACAAGGAAAAGTCTGTCTATCTGTTTGTTGGTAGCAAGGAGGAAGGCGCTGTTGCGCACGGAGTTTATGTTGGAACAGTAAGCACTCTGCCCATTGATCATATTAATTGTTAAACTCTTTTCATTAACATGTCATGTTTCTAGCACTTGGCTTCACAAGGAGTTACTGCTGAGAAGTGGGCTGCCTCTGTATCCGACGTCATCGGTGGCCGCTCCGGTGGTAAGGAGCCGTCTCGCCAAGGCCAGGGAACTCAGCCGGAGAAGATTGAGGATGCTGTTGAGACTGCACGAAAATGGCTTGACGAGAAGTTGAAGCTTTAAATAGGAGGAGTTTGTGTATTATAGTAGCTATATGGTTTTTTTGCCAAATTTGAAAGGTTGTATGCATGGATGAACAAGGAACTACGGTAAATAGGTAGCCATATGAAATCAAAATTCTCAAAAAATAAGAAATATATATATAGAAATTCTCAAACTTCACTCTGGGAATATGTAGAGAGAATATGTATGGAAAGCAGTGGTCATACGATGCCTTTTTCATTGCTCATCATTGTATTTATACAAGTCATGAAAAGAGGGGTCTATATTTAACACACATATGTAGGTAGTTATACAGTAACCATGACACTAGCATTTCTATAATGCGACAGCAGGGGATTCTCTCCGCTTCGTGTCTCCGTATCCTCGACATAGGCCCATCGGCGCATGAAGTCCCCGTGGGTCATGACGCGGGTGAGCTTCCCGGTGATGGCGCGGTAAATGGCTTCAGTGATGTTGAAGTCTGTGGGGAAGAGAATATCAAAGTAGCCTTGGTGAACCTGTATTGGATAAACACTGTTTAGTGGTTGATTTCGTTCTTGAGGAGAGGGCTTTCCCAACTTACAAGAGGAGTCGTAACGGGTACCATTTTTCGCTGGAACCGAGTCTGCACGACGGGGGCGTTGAGACCTTTGATGGCTTGAGGGAGAGAGTCGAAATCGGAGGTGATGAGGCGGTGGGCGGGGAAGTACTTTTCCAGCACGTCGAAGAATTGCATCAGTCTGGTAGGGATGAACTCGGCTTGGGACAGGTTGGCAGCGAAGGGCATCTTGGTGGACATGTACCGAAGAACAGGGTTGGAAGGGTACGGCTTGGGGTAGTTCCCCCCCGTGGCGGCATGGCGGACGCGAAAGAATCTTGCGGCAAGGGGGTCCAGCTCGTGGACGTAGAATTCGTAAAAGTCGCCGTCGCCGTCGATGAGCACGTGGCCCTGGAGAGGCTCCTCGGTGGTGACGTCGTATCGGATGCCGTCGTGGGAGAAGTTGTCAAAGACCTCCATGGCGAGGAAGAAGCATGGCGAGGGGACATATTGGTCCCATTCGAAGATGGACTTGTTGATGATTTCGACTTTATCTGCGTGGCCGCGCGATTCGGCGGTGGAGAGGAGGTGGCGGTTTTGGAGCGCCGCGAGGGAAGAGGAGATTTCGATGATGTTGAATTTGGTGCGGGCGTAGACTTGCGGGTCGGCGGCGCGGATGTAGTCGAGGATGTTGAGCATGAGGGTACCTCGTCCGGCACCCATTTCGAAGATGAGCAGGTCGTCGTACGGATATGTGTTGAGGCGGTAGTTGGAGACGAGGTAGCGGGCAATGGCCTCGCCGTAGAAGGGCCGGAAGAGCTCTGTCGGGGTGTGCCAGAGCTGTCTTGTTGCGCTTTCGCCTTCTTTCTCGTCAAGGAGGTCTTCGAATTCGGTGTATCGCCTGCCGAGGTCGGCTTGAAACTCCAGCTCGTCGCGCATGGAATTGAAGTCAAAGGGCTCGCCTGGGCTGAAGATGACGGCTTCTTTGGAGAAGTAGCCGTATGAGGGGTTGTAGAGACTATCTGTGAGATTTCCACCGTCAGCCCAAAGTCCCATAACTCACATAACCACATCACATACCGTCTATAAAATCTCGAAGCAGCATCTTTACTTTCCGAGGCCGCTCACTCCTCATTTTCAGCTCCTGCAGCGAGATATAGGGATACTCTGCAAACTCCTCCCTGCGATCCTCGGGCAAGATGTGTGTCCGTTGCTGCCAGCGACTCTCGTTTGTCTTCATACCCCGATCTATCGAGGCTTTGTTCACGAGCCCGCGAGCTGGCTGCCTATGAGGCCTGCTGGCGAGGCCATTGCGCAGGCCCTGACATCCGCGCGGACGGTGCCGAAACAATTGACGAAAGAGGTGAGCCACAATGGGAGAGTCCATGGTTTATCTTCCCACCTTCGTTTGCGGCTGTGTCTTTGAACAGGTCACGATAACCTCATAGAAAAGATCGAATGTTTTCTCTTTAGCTATCTATTGGGGTAGATCCCGCAGCTATGGCTCGGAAAGTGGTTTGTTCCGGGAAGTAGGGCTGCCCCGCGAACCGGTTCCTGGGTACGTACCGTTTTTGGCGCTGATTTTCTGCAGGGATCTTAATGACATCAGAAAAGTCTCTAGTAGTTCCCATCTCGCGTGATTCATGCTTTACTTCTGACAAGTACCAACAAACACCTCAGAAATGGGGGTTTCATCGTTATGATTATGGTGAGAGGTAATCGGAATAAGAAAGCAGCATGTCATTGAGCGACCATCCCAAAGCATATGGCACGGCAGCCATTGCCGTTGCCTTCACGGCCGGCATCGTCGCTACCCTCGGCTTCAAAGAGCTGTATCCCGAGCTGGAGTCCCGATATCAGCATAAAACATTTCGGCGTAAACCCAGCAATGTGCGATCAACGGATCCGCGACGAAGCAGTTTCTTCTGGATGGCGCCGGTGCAGCTGGAGGACCATGAGCCGACGCCATCGGCATCTCGTGCCCCAGAGATTGCATCTAACGGCATCGAAGGGTGTATCGGCAACACACCCCTCATAGAGATCCCTTCTCTCTCTCAAGCTACCGGCCGTACCATTCTTGCCAAGGCCGAGTTTCTCAACGGTGCAGGGAACAGTCCCAAGGACCGAGTAGCGCTCAACATGATCTTGGAGGCTGAGAAACAGGGACTCTTGACACCTCATCAGGGCGATACCATCTATGAGGGAACAGTAGGCAGCACAGGCATTTCTCTTGCGACTCTGGCACGCGCAAAGGGATACAAAGCTCATATTTGCATGCCTGATGATCAGGCCTTTGAAAAATCGGACCTTTTGATTCATTTGGGCGCAACCGTTGAGAGAGTTGCCGTTGCCCCCATTACCAGCCCCAATCACTTTGTGAATCTGGCCCGAAGGCGCGCCATCGAGCATACGCAGTCCTCTACAGATGGCAGCAAAGGCTTTTTCGCGAATCAGTTCGAAACCGAATCCAACTGGCAAGCCCATGCCGTCAGCACAGGCCCGGAAATCTACCAGCAGACAGATGGTAATCTCGATGCATTCGTTGCTGGCGCCGGAACAGGTGGCACGATTTCAGGTGTCGCGAGGTACTTGAAGCTGGATGCGAAGATGAGCAACCTCAAGGTCGTTCTGGCAGATCCTCAGGGAAGCGGGCTGTACAACAAGATCAAGCATGGCGTCATGTATTCGTCTACCGAGAAGGAGGGCACCCGGCGGAGACAGCAAGTCGACACAATGGTAGAAGGAATTGGTATTAACCGGGTGACGAACAATTTCGAAATCGGCAGAGATTTGCTCGACGATGCCGTTAAAGTGACGGACGATCAAGCTTGTCGCATGGCTAGGTGGCTTGTCGAAAATGATGGCATCTTTGTGGGCAGCAGCAGCTCTGTCAACTGTGTTGCTGCGGTTGTCACCGCAATGAGACTTCCTCCTGGAAGCAGGGTCGTCACTTTGCTGTGCGATTCTGGTACTCGGCATTTAAGCAAGTTTTGGAAGAATATCAAAGAAATGGGCCTGGAGGAACAGGAGGCCACGGATCTCTTTACTGAGTTGGGAATATCAGAATGATGAACCGAATAATCAAAAGCTTATGATCCAGTACACAAGAATAGCTTTCATGAGCAGTAGTACATATGTATGATATGGGTAAAGATATAACGAAACAAGATCAAAGATCTATTAGCGATCTAAGTTAAAAGAATAGAAAAAATAGAGTACATGGCTTTACAGCAACACCATGTTCGTGATGTGCACGCATCGCCAAAAACGACATACCGACGAGGGATTGAGATATAGAAAAGAAAAGAAAAAAAAGAAAGAGTAAAGTAAAAAAACACAGCATGGCGCCTGAAGTTCTTGAGACCTTCGTAATAATTCCTGAAAGCAAGATTAAATTTTCCATAACTCCCATCCTAAGAAAAGTCCTCCCCAATCACTCCGTAAGAAAAGATGAAAAAAGAAAGAGCTCATCGAAATAGTGTCTTCCAGCCCTTTGGAGCAGTCGCGGCGCTATCATTCATAAAACATCTTCCTCGTTGTCTCTTTACGAGAACTATAGAGTCACCCTTGTTAATATTATAACGCAATGGGAGTGTATACAAATGATACAGGGAGAGATGGATAGAACAAACCTTCCAACGATTACCGCAGTTCATACACTCGCAAAATGTCGTCATCGGTTCATCGGCACTTCGTGTCTGCGCCTGGGTGTAGCTGACTCGCTTCTTCTTACACTTGCCGCATTCCAGACTGTCACTGATGCTCTTCTCAGCCATGGGTACCTGGGCCTTCTTCATGTTTTCCTTCTCCAGCTCAATTTCCATCTTGCGCTGATCCTCGCTCTTGAGTTCCTCGTCCGTCATGTTGACGAATTTTTCGGGTGAGATATCTCCTGACATGACTCGTTTGCCCAATTCTCGGTTCGACTTGTTCTTGAGATTTGTGAATAGCGACCGGATCTTCTTCTTGTACTCGGGTGTCTCGCCCTTGAGGACCGCGAATGCGGCATTCTCGACGGCAACGGCCCTGGCGATGACGTCGGTCTCGGACTCGATCGATCGGTAGGCCAGGCCGTTGTAGATGAGGCCGATGCACTGGTTTCGGACGTTGGACTCGGTTCGCTTGATGCTCACGCCGTCGGTATCGAACTTGCGCTTCTCGGGGTCGCCCTTGAACGCCTTCTTGGCGCCGCCGGCGGAGGATGCGTTGCTGGATGGGTTGGGCGGCGATGCGGCTGCGGGAGCCGATGGGGAGCCCATCTTCGCCTTTTGCAGCTTGGAGTTCTTCTCTTGCTCGACGAGCTTCTTCCACTTGATTACCAGTTCGGAGGCGGCTCGAGCAATCTCTTTGTTGGGATTTGACCGCAACTTGCCGACGAAAACACCTGCGCGCGTGGCCTAGTAGATTTGCGACAATTGATGTCAGACAGAAGGTTTCGAAAGTAGCTGCAGACGAATAGGAAGAAAGAAAAGAGAATAAAAGAGAGGGCATGATATAGCAATACAAGAAAGCCGCGATTGGAGGCAATGATGGACAGTGATTGGGATCAGTTGGGTGATGTTTCCCAAAACTTGACAGCTAATCAGTCTGAATGGAGCACATCCCATCCTTCCCATTCAATGCCCATATAAGACAAGAAAGCGTGCAGAGAATGGAAACCAAGCCTCCTCCCTTCTCCCAGAATCACCCTCTTGAAAAATCACCGATGCGCCTAAAAGAAAAGGACACCTACCCGCAGCATCTCTTCTGTCGGTGACGCATCCTTCTTCAGCGTCTCCAGCAGCTTCAGCGCATTCTCCGGAGGCTCGTTGGCGGCCACCACCTTGGTCAGCGCCTTTACGCGCGACTCGAGCTCACGCTGATCCATGCCCGGCATCGTTCTTCTTTTCTATATGTGCCCTTTGCGAAATAATCTTTCAAAAGCCGAGAGAAGCTGGAGGAAGCGACGAATAAAATCCCAGAGTGAAGCAAGGGAAGCACTGGCAGAGGATTAGAAGACGAAGGGCTTTTCAGAAGCAAATTACCAGTAGCGAAGGCAAAAGAAAAAAAAAGATGCAAGTTCTCTCTCTTGCTTTCTGCTCACGCGGCGCGCGGCGAATCAATTCGTCGCATACGGAGCTGCTGGCGCTGGAAATGGCGTGGGCGGGACGGAGGATTCCGGGATTTAGCCGCGGGGTTGTGAAGCGTCTAAAAAGGTAGGATGCTTGGAGCGGTCACGTGCCGAGGTTGCCCTGCTGTTAAATGCTGTATGACGACGATACGAAGTTCACATTGTGTTCTCTCAAGTAAAAGGGGTATTTAGATTTTGTTTGTTTGTGAGGTAAGACTTGATCAATATGCTAGGCATAAAATGAATTGAAGCGATGACGCTTTATGATTTCACCATCTCTGAACCAGCACGTGCTCAATATAAGGGATGTACTCTATAAGCTCTCTATTTGACATTGCGCTCCATCAACTTGACCGTTATATTGCATTTCTGCTGTTTGAAATATTAAGAAATCGTTTACACTTATATCAAGTTTCTCTTCCGCACATTCTGTATCAGCCTCTTTCGTGATTACCTCTTTCTGGTTGTCTTCCTGCGCTTATTAGCCCCTGAGCCATCATCAATCTCCGGAGCCGCCCCCTCGCCAGCAATATTCGCCCTCAGTCTATCTACTGCAGCCGCCATCCGCTTGCTTCCTTGAACCCTCTGTCTGGGTGCAAACGTCTCCCTGGCGCCAGCACCAACACTCCCACCAAAGAATCTCGTAATGTTGCTCTGCGTTCCCTCAATCTCTCGCTTATTCATATCCCGAATGACCGGCACAAGCACTTCATCTGTACGATCTTTGCTCCAACCAATCGTGGCCATGAGGTACTCTCTCAGTCCCGCTACATCAGGCACGCCCCATTGAAAAGGCTCCGTGCTGCTATCGACCACAGGATGAAGGTAGGCTTCGTATACAGCTGGACTGGGAAAGGCAACCGGCAAGAAGAGCTTGGTTGCTTGTGACTTGCGAAACTTGCGTCGGAACGAAGATGAAGCATCGGCCTCCTTGGGTCGAACTTGGGATTGAACGTCACGCCACCACTCGCGAAACTTATCAAGTCCATCCTTGCCGGGAAACTCGGATAAGATTTCCACAGCCGTGACTGGACCGACTCCGGGTAGTCCTTCTGTATAATCCGATCCCAAAAGCTGGGCGAGAGAGATGAGCTGTTCTCGAGATAAAGACAGTTCCTTGTCGAGATCTGCACCGACATAGCACTCGACGAATTTGTTGCTGTTGAACATGTTTTTGTAAACTCGCGTTCCTCCAAAAAGGAAGGTATCCGAGTCATCTGTCACAATACCGTCTACCATGTTCAACCGGACTAGCTCTGCACACTGCGCTTCTGCTTCCATGGGCGCGGTGATGTAAGGGATTCCGAAGAGGCGAAGCAATGCTTGACACTCTGTGATCATAGTCTGTGTCACCTCGTCTGCGTCTCGACGATCTTTCTTCTGTTGACTTCGAAGAGCTCTCAATTCTCTTTCGTAATCTTCCCTGTTCTGTTCAGTAGATTTGTTGTTCAGTTCGCTGGCGAATCGAGCGTGTTCCTCTGCTTCTTCAGCCATTTGTGCCAATAGCTCCTCGTCTTCAGGGTCGCTGAATTCATCATAATCTTCACCGCCAAAGAGCTCTTCGTCTGTGATTGTGATGTTTCCAGGAATAGCCTCTACAGGAGGTTGACCAAGAGGTACATCCTCAAATAAAACAGGCTCATTGGGCAGATCTTCTTGAATTAAAGTTCTCTCCGATGGCTCAACATCTTCAAATTCAGGCTCTGGAGACTCATGGGCGGTTTGTGCTTCTGTTTCCATAACAGATACGGCCGGAAGACTAGTAGCCTCATTGATAGGAATCTCTTCAAACTCCGGCTCTGGCGATTCACCATCTTCTCCCTTCTCCTTACTTTCAGTGGGGACGGATTCGGTCACTGGCGCTTCCATGCTTGCATCTTCTTCTCTGTCTTCTTCCATCTTCGCGGGGCCGTGAATTGGTTCCGGTTCAGGTGATGGAGGGATTTCGATGACTTTCACATCATCACTACCATCTTCTTCGTCTGAAGATTCAATCTCAATCAGTTGATCTCTCAGCTCTCGTTTTCGAAGCCTTTCTTCTTCTTCCATTTCTGCTCTATCTTGAGCATTTATCTCTCTTTCGACATCTTTCTGTTGCTTAATGGCCTCTCGGATATCTGTGTCATTATCCACTAGCCAAGGAGGGAGCGGTTTGGGTCCATCTTCTTTCTGTGCTTCCACCTCAAAGCCACCACCTGTTTCTTCTGCCTTTTCTTCTTCCTCTGGTCCAGCATCTCCACCGGCCGTCACTAGGATTGGCTTCTCCTCTGGCACCTTTTTCTTCGCAAACAGGGACGATCCCCAGTCTAGTTTGGGAAATGGAAGAGGTCCATCGAATGGATTCTTTTTGTTTTCGAAGACTGGCTTCGGTTGAGCTTTCTTCATCTTCCGCGATTTAGTCAGAACCGCTTGCATATCATCTTCACTATCGCTGTCTTTCTCCTTTTCCGCTGTAATTGGGGTGATTGGGGCTTCTTGTCGTTTCGGAACGGCAGCATTGGCTCTATTGTTTACAATATGCGCAATCATTGAGCCCCCACCGCGGCCAATAGGCTTTGGTGCTTCCACCGCGACTTGAGTCCACTCTGGCTTCTCTCGGGACTCATCTTCAACATCAGATCCCTCGTCACGCTCCTGGCCAATACCGTGCTGATTCTGTAATGATAGAGCAATAGCGAGATTGAGATCATTTTCCTCTTCAGGATGCATCGGTTCCGTAGGCTGTTCGTCGAGCAAATTCACCGCTGGCTCTACTTGTCCATCAACAAATAGGGAACCCTCGCCAGCAGCTTCATTGAGAGCTCCCTGTTTGCTACTTGCGTAAAATTGTTGTCGCCGACTATTAATGTCTTGAGCAGCCTCAAGACCTGCAGCAACAGACTGTGATATTTTAGGTAATCGGTTAATGCCTACAATGGGCACATCTTCAAAATCGTCTTCCTCTTCGCTCTCCTCTTCTTTTGTCTGATATTGAAATTGGATGGCATCCACATCGATCGGCTTGTGAGCTTCTCCAACGTCCTTCTCTTTACTGACTACTCCGAGAGCCCAACCTCCCTCAACGCCTTCATTCTTGACTAGGATATACTCTCGATCCTTTTCTCCAGCGATTCGAGCATTGACATTGAGCGTCAAGTCAGTTCCCAACATTCCAACTTCATACATGAGCCGCTGTGTGAGATGATTCCTCTCTTTAACTCTCTCGATCTGAAATCTCGAAAATGCCATGCGATCGGGGAACATATCGTCAAGCTGTTCCTTGCTCAAGCCCATTCTCAGACGACTCCTTAGTCTAGCGGCATTTAGGATATTGTATCTATCCGGCGGCGGAAGGCTTTTGAAGAAGTCGCCGTCAAAATCAATCTTGCTAAAGTCATACAGGTTGATATCCTCTCCGTTATTGAATTGGCGCGCATATTCTTCCAGCTCTTCCACACTCATGATTCGAGGATCGTCTGGTTTTCCCATTGAGGCTATGCCGTTTTCAAGCTCTGGCAAATGATACGCATCCTGCTTATAGAACTTGCGATTCCGCATCCTTTCCTGCTGGGACATTCCGATCTCATCAACATAGACCAATTTGCTGGCATCAGGAATGACTTCCTCTTCCTCTTCGACCGCTCTCGATGCTCGTGGCCTTTCACTCTCTTTCCTGCGTTTCTCTTCGTCCTCTTCGGCAAGGCGCTGCATCTGGACAGCAAGGAGCTTCCCTGCCGTCCTAATAGCATCTTCTCGTCTTCCTTCACGTCTCTGCTTGCGCTTCTGGATGGTTGCTCTCTTCAGTGCGGGGGCACCACCATCAAATACAAAGACCGGCAAAATTCCATACCAGAGCAGCTTGCAAATGCGCCGGAAGAATCCCACGATATGAGAGTTGCGAAGCGCGTTGCCTTCCTTATCGCGAACAGCTTTGAGAAACTGATAGATCCATATCGACGCATCCACGGCAAGCCGCTTCCGATTGAGCGTTGCGAGATTGGTAGGCCGTGCACACGGCTGGATCACGGTCCAGAGACCGTTAACGCCCATGGTGACGGCACGGGCTTAGTGACGGCCCGCGACTGACTGTGTTGGCTATTGAAGGGAAGAGGGCATTGCGATGATAATAATGCGAGCTCAACTCGCTTGAACAGCAACCTGCAGATGTGAAAAGATAAAAAAATATCCTCTTTCACCAGAATGCGGCGAAGAGGTTCAAGATTCACGATGCGTTGATCGATTCCCACAGTGACGCTATTAGCAGAAGCGGGTGGAGCTCTGTAGGCTTATCCATTGGCCCACTGAGCTTATCGCTTTAGAGATCCGTTGACAGGGAACTTGCATGGAGATCCGCTGCACCTTTTCATCCAAGCTTCGATTCCTCTTGCACCTCCATCACTGAGCTGCTCCAGGCCAAGGCCAGTCCTCGCAATGGACAAGGATGAGGCCCAAGAGTACCTCTCGTCTCTCCTGAATCAGAACCTGCGCATCCACACCACCGATGGCCGCATGTTCCGGGGAACCTTCAAATGCACAGACCCGGTTTGTATCCCCGCAGCCATGGCCATCAGTATCGTTTTCTATTATTTTCTGCAATACTAATCTGGCCATCGGCAGTATAGGACATGAATCTCGTCTTAGGCAATACACATGAATACCGACAGCCTTCGAAAGAGGAAGTCGGCGCCGCTGCGGCAAACACCTCTGGCGACTCGCTATCCTTGGATATGACGTCTCGATACCTCGGCCTGATCGTCGTTCCCGGGCAGTACATTGTGAAGATGGAAGTGGAGCAATTTTTAAGTCAAATGAAATCCTGATTGGCGTTCTTGTGCGAGAAGGCAATATTGAATCAAAATATTTTATACTAGTCATGGGGCGGCAACTATGGGTTTCACTGGATCTACGGTACGGCGTTTGAACGGTTGTACATTACTTGAGACGAGAATATAAGAACCACCCAGTGCTGGGTCATAGACGTGTATGTTTAAGGAGTTGTTATCATCCAGATAATCATTTTATAACTCACAACAAGGTATTAGTGGATAGCCACACGCCAAAGAGCTATCCGATAGAGAATTAAAGCAAATTTACCCAGCCAAGCAGTCAACCCAGCCTTGTCCAAAACTCCTCCGCCAGGTTGGCGGCATTCAAATCGACGACATTAGTGGTATTAGCCCCTGCTCTCCAAGCCCGAGGATCTCATTCACCTGCCCCTAACTTTTGATTTTCTTTTAGTTTTTCTTCTTTTGTCGTATAATATGTTGCCGGGCGTCTAAGCCGCGAGAACTTCTTGGGATCGGCCTCGTGTCTCACCATTCATACCAACGTCGCTGCCTAAAACGGAGTGGTGAGGCTCCTCCAACTCCTCCTCCTCCTCTTCAGCTTCACTTTCAGCTTCTACACCTCGCGCTTCCCACGATTGGTTGTCGTTTAGCGGTACATCCTGGTGAGATAAGTCGTGGCCCTCTTCCCTGGCTTGGATAGTGTTGCGGCGTCGCTGGGATAGGGTTCGCGATCGGGTAGAGAGCTTGGAGCTCACGGCGGCATTAGCGGTGACCCAGTTGGTGAGGGCATCCTCGCAGTCCTGAATGATGGCCTTGCTGGCTTCATAGCCGTCGTACGCCGCTCGGGTTTCGCCAGGGGTCACGGGAGTGTCGTCAATCAGCTCGAGGAGATGTTTGCCGTAGCCAGCAATAATGGCAACCTTCTCGCAGTGTTCGCGGAGGGCATCGAACTGGTATGAATAAGCAGCTTTGACCTTTTCGCGAGTGATATTGGAGAGCTGGGCCTCTGCCACGAGCGATTCGGCCTCGGCGCGGACCAGCTCTTGTTCCAGTACCACAATCTTGGGAGAATTTGGTTCCTTGTACTTCAGCTGGGCGATCTGGTCGGTGATTTTTTGTTTGCCTGGCTGCGGTCAGTATGAAATGTTGAGTAGATATCAAATACACGGTATGTCTCACGGTCTCGGCTAGGCTGGACAGATGCTTCGATGTTACGAATGCTCTTCATGGTAATGCGATATTGGTCGTATCGGTCGACGTATTGATCTTCCAGTTCGCCGATTTCGTAGAGAAGAACGCCGATCTTGTCAGTGACGTCAGAGACATCTTCGTCAGTAGCCTCACCCCAAAGGGATAATTGTTGCTAGAAAGACGTTAGCCGGCGAATTTGTGACGAGATTGACCAAGACGGCAAAAGGGGAATAGAAACCACATACGGCCACTTCCATGCGCTCCCTAGCGACGAGCTCCAGGCTTCGCATGACATTCTTCTCCATCTTCACGAGTTGGGATAACTTCTTGGCTAGATCTGGCCCGAAGGCGCCACCGGCTCGGCCGCGGAGAGCATGGCCTGCCACATCAGTTAGTTGACACCAGCTACGTTTTACCCTTAAGGCGGATATGACAATAGGAGCCAGGATCAACGTAAGAGCCATCTGAACCCATCCTATCGCGGGAAATTGGTGCCTAAAAGGCCGTCGTAACACTCACCCAAGCTTCCCTTGCCAAAGAAACGGCCGGACTTGGTGGACGATGGGGGTGGCGGCGGACTCTATCCATTGACTGTGTCAGCGTCTACAGGAAGCAGTGGGACACGATGAAGGTAATTCCGAAACCTCCTCCATACCTGAAGCTGCGATGCCGTGGGCGCGCGGGTCTGGCGCATAGAATATGTTCGGTGCATTATGGCGGTGTGGCTGAGCGCTAGCAGAGGTTGCGGTTGCGATTAACGAAGCCTGTATAGCTAGAGAAAAGAGCGATGGTGGTGCGATAGGAATTGAGCACACAGCAAAGGGACAGTAGCGGAGTCTGCAACAATGAGACGAGGGAGAAAAAAAGATGATCTGACGCGGGAGGGGATGGATGGGGAGAGCCTAGGTGATTATAAGACTGTCCGGACAATAGCTGGGCAGGATTTACGCGGAGCTGGCGGATCGTCATCGGCTTGCACAGCTGTTGCGCTGGAGCTACGTCATGTCAGTGACGCCCCAGTAGCCTGAGCTCGGGCAGCCTGTTTGAGCCTTGATAGAGGGGAGCTCGAAGCTTAACGGTAGGCCTAGCAGCCCTTCAGTACTAGCGCTGGGCTCTGCTCAGTGGCCATCTTGGGGTGCAACAGCGCCTACGTCAGATTAGGGTCCGGGACCTACGGGACTATCGTAAGTTAGTAAGGCTCACCTGTAATCTGCAATGCGTGTCTCAAGCCTCGAGTAGGATTGGAACGTCCTTGACACCGCCAAGCCCGGCGGGCTGAGACACCGCGCCGTATCTTGGTTTGCTCGTGGTGGTGGGCCATGCCGCATTTGGCTTGAGCTGTTGGAGAAGGTGGGCGATGAGCGATGCTAGCGGCAACCTAGGAGTAGCGAATGACGGAGTTGACACTTGAAAAGCAATTTGATTTTTGCCAATTTTCTTGTTTTTTTTATGTTTTTTTACTACTGTTGCTGTTGCTGCCAAGGAGGAACCGTGTCTCAATTTCAAAAAATGCATGATGAGCAGTACCGACTGAGACACTGCAGATAGATGCAAGAATAGCGACTCATGCCCATCAGTGATTGATTGATGCCGTCATACCGTCCAGAGCAGCTGCTGATCTTGGAGCACAGCGCTTGCAGTTAACTGAAATTGCCTGGATCGCGATCCTGCTTATCCCCAATTGATTAGTACTAGTGGTCTTGCATTGCATATTGGTGGAAGCTGAAGCGGCTAGTCAATAGTCATCTCTAAGAAACAAAGCTCCTCTAAGCCAAAACTCAAAGATGTGCGGGATGAGCACACAGCATCAACTCATTTAATGTCGATTGGCCCATTGGCAAGTAGGGGTTTGACTGCAGTAAAAGCTCCCGCAGTGGGGTATTCATCATCAAGATGGGGGTGCGTGTGCAGGCCAGCTCTACCTTTTTGTATACTATATTTCGGCCGTAGCACCAAGTATAGGGCATAGCCATCTGCTGTTGGCATGGTGTAGGCGGATCAGATGCAGAATCTACAAACGAGGCAGTTGATCCCTGATATTCAGAGCCTCGCCTAGCCCTTTTTACTCATTCGGAATGTCTGCGCTGGCTGTCAAACCCATTTCCAGACGAGCTGCATTGAGACGCTCATGCAGGTACAAATTGTGGTGCTCCACATCCGCGATGTGCTGGGACAGGCCCTGTTGGGCTGACGATCGTGGAGCTGTAATCAAGATGCCACATGCCAAGTTCTAAAATGAAGGATAGATGACTGAAGTCTACCAAGTGAACAGCTTCTCGCCACGAAAATCTCCAGATCTCACAGAGCAAACTGCACAGGTAGAAAGCCCGTATTATAAAGCCAAATAAGTAGCCTCTATAGAAGATTTTTCGTGCAGCCGCAGTGTTTGTAGCGCCTGAGTATCATGAGGAGTAGCGGTAAAGACAATAACGACATGAAAGACATGAAATATGATCGTGTCAAATAGCTAAAATAGAAGCTTCTTTTCTTCGCAACAAAGAATTAAACAAATGACACAGCTTGAAACTTTCTTTCAGCGGCTTCTCGCATGAAAGAATAGTGGCCAACGCGCTCTCCAAAATGGGGCTAGCTCTGCAGCTTTTCTATGTGGACTCAGACATAAACTCTGACTAATCAATATTGCAGCCAACCAGGGCTCGCGTGCCCAAGGCAGGACGCGGTTTCAAAGCATTTCGAATTCGCGGTTCTCATAATCTCGTGCGCCGGGATTCACATTTATTGGCGGGACGACAAACAACTGCCATGCGCTGCATGGGGATGCTCTGCTGAAGTTCCCTCTCCGTTGTAGCGGTCATTGCGGATAGCTGCCGCTGGCCCGAGTTTTTGTGGCTTGCACGACGCAGGAATACAGACATGTACCACGGCAACCAACAGATCTCGCCAAAATCTCCATCAAAGCCCATTGTCAGCCTCGCATAAGTTAACGCCGAGCACTTGCTCAACCTGATGAACGAGACTCTCATGGTCAACGCCGTTTTGATTTTGTGCTTTAACTTACACTGTTGATTTGCGAATTTAATTCCAGCGTTCTTGTTCCCAGGCTTCTCATGCGGACTCTCCTGCGTATCTTAGCCGTTCATTCATAATCGGGTCTACCGCCATCTCTCGCATTCCCCGGTTGCCGTACGCCGCTGCAGAAGAGGAAACTTACAGCTCCAGTGATACAAGACCGTATCAAAGCTGTTTGCACCTCAGAGGGTGTTTTAATATCGAAGAGACAAGGATGATGCCCCACGGAGCCATAAACCGCGACTCAGCACTCACGAAATCGGGAGATGGCGAACCAAGCCACTTGTCCCGTCCAGACTTAATTAGCCGCAAGCTGCCGCCGCCATTTGGCGTCGCTTCATCTTTTGGCCCCATCAGTCCTCCTCCTTTGAAGAGAAATTCTTTTTCTGCTCCCCCTGCGCCTCTGGATCCCTGCACAAGTGAGGTCAATAGTGAGACTACCAGCGGTTGGACTCCTCAAACGCTCCCTGATCGCGCGTCCTTGCCCTTGGCAGATCGCGTTGCTGAATATGCGCCAGAGGCGCCAAAACAATCTGGTGACGCATCAAACACCAGGCCAGCTGGCAATATGACGCCCCCTTCAGCAATGACCCCGTCGCGAGAGCGTCAGCAGCAGCCAGAAGTAGTACAGACTCCCACTCGAACTGTGCCTATAACAGAGTGGACGGTCCAGAAACTTGCCAATCGGCTCAGAACTTTCAATCAAGAAGTTCGGAGCGACCATTCTCAGCTCGTTGCGCACGCCATTGAGTCGGCAAAGTGTAGAGAATGGCGAACGCATCATGGGTTGGACCTCTTTCGGAATCTTCATCCTCACCCGAATCCAGAAATCAAGGGCAAACAAGTCAAAATCAGATTCAAGGTCAGTTACTTGGCATTGTTCTACACAGTCTTCAAAATTGCGTTTACTAACTATCCACGCCCAACAGCACAACAAAAATAAGAAGGATTATCGGGATTTCCGTTACAATGTGGTTTGCATTAAAACTAACAAGGACGCTGTTCCATCCTATCGGTTCCATCATGTGGAAATCAAGAAGAATGTCTTGATGCCTAACACCATGTTGACCTTTGTGCCCCATTTACGAGATCTTGAGGGGTCTGAAGAGGCCAAGTACAACCTTTGGCTTAAAGAGCTTGAGGATATTGATCTCAAATCCGGGTTCAAGCCCATGAATCGCGACGAGAAACATGTGGCAATCATCCAAGCCGAGCGCGCTGCAGCTCTTTCTCTCTACTTGGATATGTGGCTCAAAGAGCTCAATATATCATTCTGCAACAAGTCCACTCTCGTCAAATATATGAGGCACCAATCTGACGATTCCATGACTCCTCGACAAAAAGCAGATCTTTTCAAATCCAGTAGCGATGACAATGCCTTAACGCCAGAAGCACACTTGGTCGCGGATATGTTCCACGATGCATTCCAGCTGGTCTTTAAGGAAAATCAAGTGGACTATAAGCAGGTCGAACTACGAAAAGTTTTGTTTATAGATGGATCCATTGACGGCGCCATGGACAACAAAACCGCAGCCAAAGAGGTCACTGCTACTCAGCAAGATAATGAAGACGAGATTGCCGAATCTAATCTGGCCACGTACTGTATTCTGGGATGTCTCATTTGCTTTAGCCATTCTTGCGACCATGGCGAGTATGACATCAAGAACTGGAAGCGCACGTTTTCCTTGTCATCCAACGCACCTTTGTCGGACATCTTACAGAGGAAACGAATAGCGGCGGCTGGAGCAAATAGTATTGCAAATGAGCCTTGCGAACGAAGATGCTATCGCTTGAAACTCCCTCCCGATCCGACTGCATTGAAGAAACCATGGTCTGAAGATGAACGCATTCTTTTGCGCTCTTTGTATGTCACGACAGATTTCAGCAAAACGAAGATAGACCCCATCTGCTTGGCCACCGAATTCCTAAATCGCAACTGCGATGAAGTATACGCAGAATTTCTGTCATTAAACATCAGCTTACCGGAACTGGAACCCATGGAACCTCCCCGACCGCGAAACATATCATGGTATGATCGTAAGCGGAAGATGCTCTTGGGAGATTGGCAAGATCATACAATCACTCACGAGCATCAGCGGCGAGAGTTGCTGGAACCCTGCTCCCATGATGGCCCATGTGCTCCAAAAATATGTCCTTGTGTAGACGCGGGGGTTTTGTGCGAGAGGTTCTGTGGCTGTACAGAGGCAAATTGTTCTTATAAATTCACGGGCTGCGCGTGTCATTCTCAAGGCAAATCTTGCCTCACGAAGCCCTGCATATGCGTTCAACTCAACCGCGAATGTGATCCGCAATTGTGTGGCTCATGCGGCGCTTTCGAACGTGCTGATCCTGCAAACGCAGACGATTATTATCTGCACTCTACGGGGTGTCAAAATTGTGATTTACAACGTGGCCGGCACAAGACTGTTCTTCTCGGGCAAAGTCAGCTCGAAGGAGTTGGCTACGGACTCTTTACTGCCGAGGATATTGTCCAAGACGAATTTATTGTTGAGTACGTGGGGGAGTTGATCACTCACGACGAAGGTGTTCGCCGAGAGGCAAGACGTGGCGACGTATTTGATGAAGATTCCAACATATCATACGTTTTTACACTACTCGAAAATGAGGGTATATGGGTTGATGCCGCTATTTATGGCAACTTAAGCCGATATATCAACCATGCGTCAGAACATGATAGACAAGGGTGCAACATTACACCGCGAATTCTCTATGTTAACGGCGAATATCGAATCAAATTTACGGCTTTGAGAGATATCAAGGCTGGGGAGGAGCTCTTTTTCAATTATGGAGAAAATTTTCCAAACCTGACCAAGAAACTTCTTGATCACAAATCTGGAGAAAAACCAAAGGTGCCCAGAAAGGCTGGTCGGCCGAAACGTGCCGAAACAAGTGATCGAGTGGCGCGGAAAGTGCCTAAAATTGAGCACAAAACAGCGGGAAGGCCGCCAAAATCGAAAAAGAACAAGCAAACTACAGCAAGGCCGGTGGGAAGACCAGCAACAAAAAGACCAGCAGCAAAGGCAGCAGAGATTTCGGCAGTTTCGGACGATGATTCCGCGGCTGTCAGGCGAATGATCGAGGAATCTCATTCCCGCAAGCGAAAGCGCCACCTAACTGACTCTGAGGAGGAAGAATATCAACCAACGGGTACAGAGGTGGCATCACTTGCTGAATCTGGTCTCGACTCCGAAGTTCTTGACTCAAAGCGGCTGCGGAAAACAACAAGATCCCAAAGAGTCAAGGAGCATGTTACGCCTACAAAGCCGCCGGCAGCAGACGAACCGAAGCCGCGTAGCAAACGAGGAGGAGCTCGACCTGGCAGCGGGCGGCCTAGGAAGCATCCTCGAATCGTCCCAAAGCCAAGTAGAGCGTCTGCTGATTCTTCTCAGCCTCCTCAACTTAGCCAAGCCGCGTCTCAGGAGTCTCGTTCTGAACCAGAATCATTTATCAACGCTTCTACTATCACGCCTACGCCTATGTCTACTCCTGCAACAACACCCAAGTACACCAGGGCAAGCCGAGGGCATGAACCTGAGGACGCTATTGAAATTGAGGATAGCGAAGACCAGGATGTAGTATTAAGGAGCAGGACGTCTCGGAACAGACGTCTACCTGCTAAATTCAGAGACGAAGAGTCATTCTAAAAATGTTAAAGAGGTACGAGTTGTAAGGCTTACGTTGGAGTTAGCTTGCCTATAGACCAATCACGGAAGCCTGGCCGAAATCACGAACTGTATTAAAGAGTGTAACAGTAGAGGAGATGGCCTGGCTTTGTATGATTTACAAAATAATGTTTGAAATGAAAAATAAGAGGCAATATGAGATCTGTCCTCACAGGTAAATGAAATTACATGGACCGACCATGAAACCGAACAAGGCATGCATGTGATGGCAATACGTATGAGAAAACGTATGTCCAGGAAAGGAATGTGGCGCAGTCGCAGAGCTTGTTCTGCCTTGGTCAGAGCCCTGCTGCACACTAGCTTTATGCGACAACAAGTGAGTGATGTTGATATCACAAATTTTGCTCAAACACGGGGTTGGAGATGTAAGTGAGTAAGCATACATGAAAAGATAAGATTTAGAGATCGCCAAAATATACAGCCTTCTAGCTCAAATATAATCAGGCACTTTCCTAGCAGTTGCCGTAATGCCAATCCGCTGAAAGCTGGATTGCAACAAGCCACATCTCTGTAGCGGGGGCGGGGGCCGGGTAGCCACAAAACGATAAACGATGACGTGGGCGATTGACGAAAGAGCTGTGCAGCTGGGAGGTACCTGAGCCCACATGCTCAAAACGAATAACTGAACACTTTTGCCTAGAACCTCAACTTCTATTTCTTTCTTCATTCCTTCTCCATCTTCCGACTCCCATCAATCTGCAAACAAGGCTTCACAGCTTGGCAGATTAATTTCATCTTTCTCTGTCCAAACAGGTTCACAATTAACTGCGGTCTGTCGAAACAAGGCTGCTGCCGCCGAGCTCTTCAATCGAACCTCTCCCGCTATCCCCGCGAAAACACAGCAGCGAAACTGTAGCTCACAGCCAGAGGCCATTGCCCCGACATCACCATGACGCTCTACTACAGTCTTGTACGTTTGTTTTGGTAGCTGTCAATTTGTTAGGAATGATTGAGCTAATTGGCTACAAGGTGTTTGCGCTCCTCATGGGCGAAATGGGCTTGTTTATGCTGCTACTTGTGCCACTTCCATTCAAGATCAAGCGGAAGATCTTTACGTGAGTTTGCTTTACAGAGCATCTTGGAGGTGACTTGATCCATTTGCTAATCTAATATTTTGACAGCTTCATCTCCGAGAGCCCGCTCGTGGCCAAAGTGCAGTACTGGATGAAGATCACCTTTGTCTTCATCCTGATATTGTTCGTCGACAGCGTCAACCGAGTGTACAAGGTCCAGGTCGAGCTTATGGCTGCGCATGATCAGAGCGCCAAGGGAAAGTACGTTATTCGACTGGTTGAGTCTTGAGGGTGCAAAAAAAAAAAAAAAAAAAAACCTATAATGTCAATCTGCTAACGACTGTCCTAATAGTGCCGCCGCTATTATGGGATCCGAACGTCTCGAAGTCCAGGCCCGCAAGTTTTACTCTCAGCGAAACATGTACCTATGCGGTTTTACGCTATTCCTGTCATTGATTCTTAACCGCACCTATGTCATGATCCTTGAGGTGATGCGCCTGGAGGATAAGGTGAAGATGTATGAGGGTACCAACAAGAACACCAAAGAGAGTGAGAAGTTGGCCGTTGCCGGAAAGCCTGGCGAGCTGGCTGGTCTCAGGGAAAAGCTCGAGAAGAAGGAACAGGATCTCCAGAACTTGAAAAAGCAGGCTGAGCAGCTTAACAAGGCGTACAGCGATCTCAGTGATAAGTATGCCGCTACTCAGATTGATGGTGAGAGCCAAAAATCGAAATAAGCAAGAAAGCATTGGTCCTACGGAATATGTAGGTCATGACGAGCGCCGGGTAATGCACTGAGAGAGAAGAGACTCGTGGTATCAAGGGCCCTTTAGGGATATTCGATCCCGCCTGGCTGATTCGTCAGCTCCTCCTTGTCTAGAATACCAGATGGATCACTGTGATGGATAGGTAAAGAATGACAAAAACAGCCTGGATGAGTGGTGTAGGAATGCCCGTGGGACGCGCATGGTTATCTGGTCTTAGCCGCATGACTGACTCTGTAAATAAGTCGAGCCAAATTCATAGCTTTTATTCTGACTCATCTCAACTAATTATCTTGAGTACATATCATCTTTGGTGCTTCATCTCTACCTCATATGACCATTACTTTCCTACTTTGAATATATTATAAAATACTACATCATGCGATAGGAAACACGATATGACTACGTTCACCGGTATTATTTTCTGAGCCTCTTCGACCGTCTCACAGATAGATTTTCCTCAGTCAGCGCCTTTTCTTCTACCTTTTCCACCGTCTTTGTCTCTGTTTTGACACCGTCACCACTAGAAAACGATTTTCTCTTTTTAGGCTTCGAGGCGGCCGGGTTTGATGCTTTGGCTGGCGCATTGGCCTTTGCTGCATCTGCTTTCGCATCATTGGCCACGTTTGGCCCTTTCATCAAAACATACGCCACCTTTTCAATATCCGTCGCAGACACATCAAGCCTCTTGACCAAAGCCTGCGCCTCATCATTCAGGGCCGTGTATTCATCGATATTATACTTAATGCTCGCTTTCTTGCCGCCACAGCATAGCCAGTAAAAGGCCTCGTCGGAGAAGAAGATGGCGTTTTGGGCATCGTGCACGGAGAGCAGCAGAGAGGCTGTTGCGGGACCAATACCCTTGAGTTTGGCGAGGGCCCGGACTGTGCCTCTGGCGTCCTTTGAGTTGGTGTAGAAGTTGCGGGCGAAGTCGAGGGTTTGGGAGACTGTGGCGGGGGGGTTGGAGGAGACGAGGGAGAGGAGCTTGGGGCGGAATTTGCCGTGTCGTCTGGGTGTTTATGACGATGTAATTTTAGTTTTTGTCATATATATGGGTAGTATTTGGTGCGGGATGAGTGATAAGGTGAGGCGTGAAGTTATGTGAGTGAAGATGAACGATAGTGGCAGTAATTGAAGATTAGTATCGCAACTTACAGCTTCCATTCTACCAGCGTCTTAATATCCTCAAGACCCATTTCTCGTTTTGGATTATTCAGATCGAATGTCTCTACGGCATCTACATAGCGGAAGTGATCCAGCTCAGAGAGCGTCTTTTGGCCGTCTTTGGCTGTACTCATGAGTCGCGTGTTGCTTTCATGTCAGCTGAAAGAATTTTCTTAATTCCTCAATTTTAATTCTTATTTCAATCATTTCGACAGCAATAGGTTGAAGTTTGTTCAAAACATGCAAAAGGTATTCGACGTACCGCCTTTGGACTCTGATATAGCCTTGAGGAGAGCTGGGTACTGGCTTAGATGAGACGCGAACTGCTCTTTTGTGATTTCATTGTGGGGCACAACAGCTGAAGAGGCCATTGCTCCTCTGGTCGACGCGGAATAAGCAGTACTAATGTTTCTAGGGAAGATGCCACCGATGGCTCTTATGAGCATGAGCAGTATTGTCGGATATACTTGTGTGGTAGAAGAGCGCTTCGTTGGCGGGCTTTAAAATAATATTAGATGAAACTCGGAGCTTTGGCACGCGTTTATCTAGAGCCAAGAACCAAGCAAGGGTTCAGTGTTTTGCTAGTCTTGGGACAAAGGTCTGCGACCACCCTACAGTATCCCCGCAAAAACCAGTACTTTAAGCAGCTTTACACCAGCATATTCCGGTGAAATTTTGTGTTAAATTTGTTTTAAAAGAAGTTTTCATTTAGATTCACTGCATGCACAAACATAAAAAAAAAAGTATTTATATGTTATTCTATTTTGTGCTGGTTTGAATGTAACGAACACTTCTCGTTTATTCACGGATCGGTATTGCAGCAGCCTGAAAGGTGCAATCTAGCTGATGAACACAACCTGAACAATGCCATTTGTTTCCCCCCCGGCCCTGCACTTGTTACTCCAATCGCCTTTCTAAGATTATATAGGGATGTAAAAGAACCTACCTGGCTCGCGACTCAGCATTCTATGAGTTTTACACCTTTCATGACCATTCCCATCTTTGTCCACGCAACTGGAGTATATCAACAAAATTATCGCCTTCTAAGTGACACAGCTACCAGGTGTTTATTTGCACGATGCTACAAATAAAGCACGAGAAACGATGGATTTTGATTACAAACCAAAACTACAGACCAAATGGTGTTCTCTAGCTTGGCCAGATATTGACAGATTATACCGATCCAAAAAGTGCAATTCTGACTGAAGGGACCGCCCCTATTCCCAAATCAACGTTAAAGGAAGAATCCGACAACCAAGGCATTAACTACGGGTCATCCGAGCCAATACAAACCACTTTTAAGCTTTGGCTGAGAGCTCTATCGAGCATAACGGCGATTCTGAGCTTAACAGCGAAGTGCAGAAAGCATATCAGGCAATGTTTGAGGGTCATACTATCAGTTTGATCACGTTCCAGCCTTCCAAACATTACGTCGAAATGGCATTATCTCTAAATGACGCATCTGGTCTCACTTCCATACCTTGGTATGTGACGCATAGACGAATCTGGCTCGTAACTGGGCTTCAAATTGTTGGAAGAAGAACAAAAAATTAGCGAAAGCTTTATTAGTCAAGCTACTGGATGCGCTGAGGTAAAAGGAGATGGCAGTGCAGCCAAACTACCAATTCATGCAATACTGAATGTTCTGAAACTTGGCTATCAAAATTCTGGGCCGTTGATATATTCTCACCGCCTTCATGAGATCATTTTCAGACGAAACACGAAAACGATGTCGAAGCTTTCTAGCAGTGGTCGTATTCAAGTTGTTGGACAAGCCGGCGATAGAAGCGATGTTGGAGAAGTTGATGCCAATGGAGATATAGATGGGTATAGAGTCATTGGTACTAATTAAGAGGTTTCAAGGATGAGGGCAGTAAGCCTAGCCCTCTATTTGTAAAATAGATGTAATACTCTTACCTTTTCTGTAAAACATGTCCTCGTTTATTGTCGTAATACAGTGTTCAGTTTTGTGACATAATATTTCATATTAGTATGCTATTTGCCTTGATATATATTAATATGGTACTACTCTGCTATAGTACATATCTAGGTACCTACCAGTATTATAGGCAGCTACACGTACTTATAGCTAAAAGTAAAAATCACTTATTGTTACTCAGAATTTAAACTAAACTATAGTTTCTAGCAAGTTGCTAAGAAGAAGAAGTTGTTTTCGTATTATTAACCAGTTTGTAATAGGCGACTTTAATAGAATACAGCAGGGATAGGGACAGCGGATAGATCAAAGTTGCCGCCAGGGACCACATGCCCTTTTCGTCGCACTATCCTAGTTACCATTAAAAGAACGGTTTTGAGCAAAGGCATAAGATACCTAAGCAATAGTTGGCTCGCGGGGGAATGTACGAAGGTGTGCTGAAAACTTCATGTTGTTTATACACTTTGTACCTGATGGATGATTAATATACCTACCTACCTGCTAATCTATATATTTATATATATGTACCTCTAAGATTGTACTTGTAGAGAGACAAGGGGGAAGAAGCCTATGTATATCCGACAATTAACACTTGTTTTGCCATGTTGCTGTCGCGATGTTAGATATCGCTGTTTCTGATCGTGACCAATTTCCTTTCTTGGCCATTGTGGATAAAGAGGCCCCTCGCGCCTCGCCTCCATTAGCCCGCTACGTCCGACGCCTTTCTTTTTCACAAGGCATTTTAGCTGACAAATGCTGCACTATTCTCGACGACCCCATGAATGGCGGAGCTTAATGACTTTCTAACTCTGCTGAATAAACGCTCTTTGTAGCTGATTAGTATCACATATGCTGTTTTATAAAAGTCCGCTCAACTTCGCTAGTTTCGCGTCTTTTTCGTTCTCCGCTTGTTATAATGGCAGTCTCGCAGGATAAGGACATAAAAGTCTATTTCCGATGTAGTCTGTTACTTAAAATGTAAATATGACTAATTGTGAGATCTGATGTCCCATTGTTGTTGGGATTGGCAAGCCGTGATTACGGCTTAAATCCGAGGACGAGGTATCGCTGGGCGCTAGGCAGGCTTGAGTTTCAGTTTACAGGCGGATTTTCCTGTATCTGCGCAAGTCGTTAGCCTGTTGGAGGGTAAAGAGGAAAAGAGGAAAAGAGAAAAGAGTATAAAGACAGAACGAAAGTCCACTTGCAGTTATTACAAGATAGAGAATAGAAAGAAATCATACTTTTGACATAGCCACTTATTTCCAAAACTCAAAACGTTGAAACACCATGGCTCCAAGCGTTGTTCTTGTCACCGGTGCGTAAGCACTCAATCTGGACGATCCCGGCAAGCTAAAAATAGAAGGCTAACTTGTAATTAAAGGCGCCAACCGTGGCATCGGCTACGAGATTGTCAAGGCTCTCGTTGAGTCTTCGGTTCCATATCACGTCTTCCTCGCTGCTCGTGACGCTGCAAAGGGCAAGGCTGCCGCAGCCACGATAACTCCTCGTGCGGGCAGCTCCATCTCAGTCCTTGAGCTAGAAGTCTCTTCACCAGAGTCCATCGCCAAAGCCGTGGAAACCGTCAAGGCAGAGGCTGGTCGAGTGGATTTCCTCGTTAACAATGCGGGCATCGTTGACGAAAGCGCTGATGCAATGACACGGCTTCGCAACACGCTCGAGATCAACACCATTGCGCCATTCGCTGTTACCCAGGCATTCAAGCCTTTGTTGATTGTCCAGCCTGAGAATGAGACCAAGGAGAAGCGAGTCATCTATGTGTCGAGCGGTTTGGGCTCAATCGGTGAAAAGTTGGACCCCAAGTCCAAGTACTATTCCGTCCAAGCTACTGAGTACCGCATGAGCAAGTGTGCGATCAACATGCTTGCCGCATGCGATGGTTATGAACTGAAGGATCACGGCGTCAAGGTCTTTGCATACGATCCCGAATTTGTGGCCACATCACTTTCGCTCTCACCCGAGGAGCGCCGCAAAATGGGTGCGCTTGAGCCCAGTGTAAGTGGAGAGAGCTGCCGAGATATCATTGAGGGCAAGCGAGATGCCGATACAGCGAAACTGGTTAGCATCAACGGGACGGAGTGGCCGTGGTAAACAAGATATCCCAGAGAGAGTTGACAAGGTGATCAGATAGCAGCAGCGAGCGTAAATGAATAAATTGGCTTTTTGATTAGATATTACCCATCTATTGTGAATGTTAATTCGGTAGTCCAGAGAAAAGGAAAAAAAAAAAAGCACATTTCCTAGGCCAGTAAATCAACCACCAATCTTCCTCCGCTGATTTCTCCAGATCTCATTCTATCCAAGCCTTTATTAACGCCGTCGAAGCCACTCTCTACCCCTATGATAGGCGGCGGCTTGATCAGGCCCTGCTCTAATAAGCGTTCCAGCCACAGCACAAGCGCTTCGCCCACGGCGGGAACGGAATGAAAGAGTTTGATGGGAACGGTGTGATAAGCGATGCCTTCTGGAGCTATTTCTTTGGGCAATCCTGTCAATCCCACGAGATGGGACGTCTGTGTCTTCAATTCTCGTGGAGTTTGGGGAGGTGAAGGCGGCGCATTATTGAGTCTCTTTTGGCGAGTAAGAGCCTCGAGTAAGACTGTAGCCGAGTCTCGCCCACGAGTATCAAGCGCGAAGCGAAGTTGGCTACCAACACTTTTGTTGATGATATCGACGGCACGATCCGTATCGTGGCTGTCGATGAGAAGGTCTGGCCTTTGGGCGGAACAGCCGGATATGCGCAGACCATGCTTAGCTGTGTCGACTATCGTGATAACTTTGAGGCCAGCTAGTCGTGCGAGCTGCACGGTTATGTTGGCCGATGTTGATGATCCTATAGATGTGATGTTTCTATTAGCTTATCATGGAAATTTCGCACCCAAGCCAAGACTCTACGTACCTCCCCATATCGCTACCCAGTCTCCTTGAACGGCTCGCTCATCATCCCTTATGCCGTGGAGGCACTCCGCTCTCACATCTTCCGGTATACTCTCTGGCTTTACGGAGCGCACGAGCTGCAACAGATCTGGTCCATCGAGAATAGAAGAAAAGTCGATTCCCATGCATATCCCCAGTGTAATAGCTGCTGCGGAGAACGCAACCCCTAGACCAGCGGCTTGCTGAAATGAGATGAAAGGAGGTATCCTTGCAACATTGAAATCGGATGAGACGACGTATTCTTGGTAGGCGGCTTTTCTAAGGTCGCGATAGTCTGTTGAAATCACTAATACCTACGTCGTCTCTTTGTTAGAACATGGTCTGGTGTAAAATATGTAGCCCAGTGTTTCCCTTGAACTCGGGAATACCGTACCCGGTCTCCTTCTTTTAAGCGGGAGTTTCTCTTAGGAGTGATGGCTACTCGTCCTGCGAGCTCTCGACCGGCTATATATGGTAGAGTTGCGATACCGAAGTTATAGTCTCTACATAATACCCAGGTTCATCAGCTTTGTAATCTCTAAACTATACGCTTGTAGGAAAATGAAGATGGAATCCTTACGGCGCTTTCCAATCTATCGGATTCAGGCCTATCGTGTACGTCTGTATAAGTGTCTCATCGTCCTCAACCAACAGCGGCACATCATAACCGTTGGTAATCTGATATGCTTGTCGTGGTCCGTGGAGGAGAAGGACCGTCTGTGCTTTCACCGAGCTTCCCGCCATGGTCGCTTTGAGAATATAGCGAACAGGAAAGATGGAATAAAGGTATGATTCAACACGATCAAGTTATAAAAAAGAAAGAAAAAAAAACATACAAAAGGGTCAAAATAAAAAAGACCGTGTGGATGTAGCATCGTGCCGCCTTGCGCCTCCATCTCTTTCAGCCGGCCCAAATCTGCAAAACTTCACTAAAGATGGCTAAGCAACCGATATTATTACAATTAGATGCGTTAGTAACCATCATAGTCCCGAAACTGCCGTTTTCGGAGGCATCTGATCTGGCTGCATCGCGCTGACGTCGTCGCTAATGCTGCGAGGGTATCACTGGCGAGGGGCTGGTTTACGGGGAGGATTGCGTGATTGCTCACAAACATGGCTCATCTCCAACGGCGGCGTTTCAGAGCCCACTCAACTGCAGGTCACAGCATCAACGTCTGCGATTAGCACAATTGCAAATAACTGAAGATATATGCGAAAGAGGTAGTTTTATGAGAAAAGAACAGCCACCATGCATGGTTTATTAGCTGCTAGATCTCTTGTTCTGCCGTTTCTTTTTTTGATGGATATCTAACCTTGACTTACACGCACACCTGGAGCTAGGGCAAGGCCTTGAACCAATAACTCAGCGGCGCCCGCAGGATTTTTTTTCCCCCTTTGATCGGCTTTTCCCCCTTCTTAAACGCTTAATCTCAAGAGCTTAAACGAGAAGAGATAAGGGCCGGCTCGTGATGGCTACCGTTGCTGATCTGCCTACTCCCCCGGCCACCGTGCAAGGCTCCCCAAAGCCTGGCCCAACGGTGACCGAGAGTGCAATCCCACCAACTGTCCCGAAGCCGTATGAAGTGCCCAAGATTAGCCTTGTGAATCGCTTCATAGACCAGCCCAGAGAACTAAATGTGGTCGTCATTGGAGCCGGCATTGCAGGCGTATTGGCGGGTATCTTGCTACCCGCAAAGGTTCCGGGCATCAAACTCACAATATATGAGAAGAATGCAGAAGTTGTAGGTGACAACACTGGGGTATCGAATTGACTAACGTTTAATGCTAACATGTTATCAGGGTGGCACTTGGTTTGAAAACATATATCCCGGAGTGCGATGTGATGTGCCCGCTCATGCGTACCAATCAACTTTTGATCCAAACACACAGTGGACTGAAGAGTTCGCTCAAGGTCCTGAGATTCTGGAGTATTGGAAAGGGTTATCCAGAAAGCATGATGTGTACAAGTATCTGAAGCTGTCTCAGAGGGTCGATGGCTTAGATTGGGACCCGACTACGTCCCAGTGGCTGATCAACGTACATGATCTGAAATCAGAGACTTCACGAGTTGAAAAAGCAGATTTTGTTCTCACAGCAATTGGCAGATTCAATGCCTGGAAACTCCCAAACTATCCTGGCATCAATGATTATAAGGGCCTTTTGCGGCATACTTCAAACTGGGACCCGACATTTGATGTCACCGGCAAAAAGGTCGCTGTCATTGGCAACGGGGCCAGTGGCCTTCAGCTTGTTGCTAATATTCAAAAGCGTGTCGAACGCTTAGATCACTACGCCAGAAACAATACTTGGGTGGCAGCGTCATTTGCTGGGCACGAGACGTCTATTGAGCCCAAGACTATCCCTCAAGAGCTCCGCGATTCCTTCAGAGACCCGGAGACTTACTTGAAGTATCGCAAGGAGATTGAGGGACAATACTTTAGAGGGTTCAAGGGCTGGCTAAAAGGCTCAGAAGTCAATGATCAGGCAAGAGAAGTATTCACACAGCTGGCCAAGACGCGGCTAGCTGATAAGCCAGAGCTATTTGACAGAATCATCCCCGACTTTTCTCCCCACTGCCGTCGACTCACCCCTGGGCCGGGATACTTTGAAGCTCTCACGCAGCCTCATGTCGAGTATATCCAGACACATATTAAGAGATTCACTGAGACGGGCATCGAGACGGTAGATGGCAAGACTCGAGATGTCGATGCCATCTTTTGCGCCACAGGAGCCAATTCCGACATGGCACCTCCTTTTCCCATTCGTGCAGGAGGCGCCAATCTGAGCTACGACTGGAGCCATTCGGGCACCTATGGCTTCCCCTATACATATCTGGGAGTCGCCTCACCAGGTTTCAAGAATCTTCTATTTATTCACGGTCCAAGTGCTTCAGGGAGATCAGGTACCGTGCCACATAACTTGGAGAACCAAATCACCTTCTTCGCCAAGATCCTTCGCAAGATCAGCCGCGAAGGCATCAAAACCATTTCCCCCTCTAGAAAAGCTGCCGATGACTTTACGGCCTACAACGACGCATTCTTCGAGACCACTGTGCTTTCTGAGAACTGCAGTTCATGGTACAATGGCGGCGTTCCAGGCGGTCGAATCCACGGCCTCTGGCCCGGCAGCGCTTCACACCTGACAGTCGTCCAGAAGGATCCACGGTGGGAAGATTGGGAGTACGAATATCTTTCGGAATCAGGCAACCGTTTTGCGTGGTATTTTGGCAATGGAAGCACCTACGTCGAGACCGATCCAAAGCTAGATGTTACTCCGTATCTCAGCGCCAAAGAGGCTGACTTGCGAAGCGTTCACGAGAACTGGTGGGTCATACCGTAGGCTACGAATATCAAATTGGGAAAAGAAGCATCCACAAATGAGAGATTATAGGTAGCATTAGTCGAAGTCTCGTTTAATGAAGTCTAGATCTTTGTGGCTTTTAGCCGATGCTTACAGGTTGGGGGAAAGGTATATTCTCCTCCCACCCCTGCAGCAGCGCCTATCTCTGTATATGGAATATGTGCATAATAGATCCCCTTCTCAGCTTAGCATTAGTATATCTCTTAAAAGATCTGCTACAAATGGAATTGATTTATGTGATTCATCGACCTTACCATTTCTCTTACGTATGTGCATGTACATAGTAAACTGAATAGACGAAGCTACGAAGCTACGAAGCTATGAAGCTACATGGTGCAAAGTGCTCGGGTGGTGATGTTACGATTAGAATACATGTAGCTTCACCTCTATTCCTTTACGCGTATCAATTTATACGTTAACTTGAATGATCTTTGTATCACTCGTTATCTTAAATTTTAGTCCAGATTATCGTCTTCGCCATTTAAACCCCTCCGCGATGACGTGCTGGCAAGCATGCGTTTCGCAAGAAGCGCCTTAGACCCAGTCTATCGGTAGCCATAAACCCGATGTCGCAATCAGTGCGCGGTTTGAACAAGTAAGATGCTAGAGTTCAAGTACCGGCGGATTAAACCCTTTCGGAATAGTGAGCAACTGGCGTTGTAGATAGATGCTGATTTAGGAATTGATTGATATTGAGGAAGATGCCCGAGATTGAAGCTCTCTTCTCAAGAGCGCAGTATCTCAGTTTTGGTGCTTCTCAGTATCTCCCATAATTTCGGTTCGAGAGAAGAATATCTCACAATGTCGGATAAAGATGACCATTTTGTTTCTTCTGATGTGGCACCGCTGCCCAAGGAGCAGCGACATCCAGGTAAAAGCCATTATGAGAGTCTCAATGACAAGCTTGAAAGCTAATCACATCTTCTTGCAATATAGTAAAATGGTATCGATCAACATTTTACAACATGACCATCCTCGGTCTCTGCAATTTAGCGGCACCAGGCATTTGGGGAGCCATGAATTCTCTGGGAGCCGGTGGCAGTCAGTCACCACAGCTCGTAAATGCGGCTAATGCATTGACCTTCTGCCTCATGGTCGTGTCTTGTTACTTCTCAAGCGTCATGATTCGCTATATTGGAGTCAAAGGCGCCCTAGTTTTTGGAACGTAAGTTTATTGCCCATCTTTAGTGGCTGTCTATATGCTGAGAAACTGTGCAGAATGGGATACGCCCCATATGCGGCTGGCCTTTACACGAACAATAGATTTGGTACCACCTGGCTCGTTATTCTAGGCGCTGCCTTGTGTGGTATCTCTGCAGGAACTTTTTGGGCTGTAGAAGCTGCCATTGCTATTGCCTACCCAGAACCCTGGAATCGTGGAAAGTCTCTGGGCTGGTGGTTAACGTTCCGTGTCATGGGACAAATCATCGGCGGTGCCATCAACCTCAGCTTGGATATTGACAGGAACAAGGCAGGCAAAGTGTCTTACACCGTTTATATCATTTTCATCACGATTCAAGCTGCCGGAGCTCTGGTTGCTCTTTTACTCAACAGACCTCAGCACGTACAGCGTCAGGATGGCAAAAAGGTCCAGCTCGCTATTGTGGAAAACCCCTGGTATGAGATTAAGGCAACAGCCAAGGCATTCATAAAGCCTCATTTTCTCTTGATCGTCCTCTGGATCGGACAGGCTGTGTTTTCGGAAGCCGTTTATTTCACCTATCTTTCTCGTAAGGCCTCTTACGCTGACACTGTTATCTGCTCGCTTACTGACTCTATCATTCTAGTATGGTTCTCCGTCAGAGCCCGAGCACTCGGATCATTCTTGGGCGGTATTGTTGCTGTCATAATTGGAAATCTCACCGGCGTATGTTGAACTGAAGTCGCAATCGCAATAGGAATCCAGCTAACGTATCTTAATATAGTGGTTTCTCGATCGTACTAGGATCCCCTTAAAAGTTCGCGCCAGATACACCTTCTGGTTCATTGTTGTAACCCAAGGTGCATGGTGGCTTTGGGCCACAGTGGTTTCCACACGATATAGACGTACTCTGCCCACGTATGACTGGGAGGATTCTGGCTTTGGATCAGGTTTCGGTGTTTACATCTTCCTGACCTTTGGATTTCAGATCAATTACCTCTTTCTGTAAGACACATTCCACGATATATTGTTTCTTGACTCATAACTAACGTCCATTAGCTACTTCATCGTCACTCACTTGGCCAAGGATCAGGGCGAAGTTATCCGATATGCAGCCCTGCTACGAGGTACTGAGTCTGCTTGGCAGGCCGTCAGCTATGGCCTGACCTCTTTGACGGTATTCGCGCAAGTCGGTGGAATCTACATGAATTTCATCTTGTGGGCCATTGCTATTCTCCCAGCTTGGCTGGTGGTGCGACACATTGGCAGTAAGGATGGGCAGTGGGATCGAGAGTCGAGAGGGTCAGATGAGTCACCAGAGGTTTTAGCAACCGAGGAGACTGTTACTTCATCAAAGGCTCATGAGGCGTAAGACGAAATAGATCTATATCCACCTCTAATACCTCTAATACATAATTTTTCTTACTAATCTCTTACTATTCTCTAACCCGCCGCTACTCTATACTATCTTACGAGATGACTTGAGCCATAAAATTGATATGCACAGATCCAAGCGATAAAGACAGTCATAAACAAACAACCGTATAGACAATAGTCACATGTTAGCGTAGTTATAGTTAGTCATATGTATAACAACGTAGTATCAGCCATATGTATGTGCATCTCGAAACATTGCCTAATACGGAAATATCTCTGTACTCTTCGATTGTATAAGACCCATTTTCACTTCTGCCGACTGCATCAGCCCATCTCATCAAGCCAAGACGGGATTTGGCCGAGATAGGGATGCGAAAGCCTCTACAGTTTAGGATATTGATTGAACTGACACTTTCTCAGTGATTGGTTATACAGCGCATGAACTATGAGATGTAAAACGCCCACATGTGGACTCCCCGCGGCTGTCTAGCCTCGCGCCGTGTTATTCCCATTTTAGCAAAATATACGCATCTTGAACGAAGCAAGTCTCGAAATAATTATGGGCTTTGCTATGTTTAATCAAGCTTACTCTACATTAGCATCGCCGCCTATCTTTAGCGCGTTTTGTTCCCACGTTGTGGCCGTTTTTTAAAAGATGTTGCTCAATGGCGGTATCCCCACCCACACTGACGTGATTTCTAAGAAGCTCAGAGCTCGTCTCCACGGCCAGACAACGCCAGAAAGGGTAATCTGGGGGAAGCTGTTCGGAGAGCTACAGTGTAATAGGCGCATCTAGTCAATCCTGTCGCATTTACCCAGAACTGCAGTCATGCGAGATCAACGCTTGGGGGGAGAGGGGCCGTGTTGCGTGATTGTATCACTCAAATTGCATCATCATAGCGACTACTTAGCTATTACGCGGTCGTAACCGCCGCATACGAAGAGACCGAAGATCGGACATGTGATCTGGAGTACCTTTAAGCATGTGTATGATACTGCGGCAATATAACTAAGCAGTATGAGATAGCATGCGTGTGAATTGCTGCAATAAGTGTCTCTCTCGAATTACAACCCAGAAGAATCAAGCACATCATTCATTTGACGATACACACCATTCCGCAGTCATGAGTTCACAAACTGGAAAAAAGAAGAGCTTGGTGCTCAATGCCTTTGTAGAGATGTGTGCGTTCGATAATACCTATTCTACCCCTTGCTAATACTGCAGAGCACTGACTGCCGCAATTGGTGGGCTGCAGGCAGTGGTCATCAGTCTCCTGGACTCTGGCGCCATCCTGACGACCAGTCCTCACGCTTCAATCAGATAGACCATTGGACAGAGTTAGCCAAACTTCTCGAAGAGGCCAAGTTCCACGGGATCTTCATTGCCGATGTGTTGGGTAAGGGTTACCAGCTGAATCGAGGCCAATCTCATGCAGGGAGATCGGAAGTGTATCGTAGATATTCTAACCCGTTACCGTTATGTAGGTGGTTATGATGTCTATTCCGGCTCGCTGGATCCGGCTATCATCTCCGGTGCCCAATGGCCTGTACATGAGCCCCTTGCTATTATCTCTGCCATGGCCGCAGTGACCAAGAGCATCGGTTTCGGTGTCACTGTCTCAACCACTTATGAACAGCCCTACCACCTGGCTCGCAGACTTTCCACCCTTGATCACCTCAGCAATGGACGGTAAGGCTCTCTTTCGAATTGACATAAGCCATTAGATATGCAGCTGACAGGCTCGACAGAATCGGATGGAACGTAAGTCTAGAAGATCTAACCTGACGCCATGCAGTCAACCAGGGGCATGCTAACGGCAACTGTAGATCGTTACCAGCTACCTGGACTCTGCAGCCAAGAACATGGGCCTAGCCCAACAACCCCAGGTCTGTAATGTCGCAGTAACTAATGCAAGGCTGCAGTATCGATATATGCTGACTCAGTCATAGCACGATGACCGATACGCCCAAGCGGAAGAATACATCAAAGTGATGTATAAGCTGTTTGAGTCGTCATGGAGAGATGACGCTATTGAACTCAACAAAAAGACAGGCGTTTACACTAATCCTGACCGTGTACGCAAGATCAATCACAACGGCAAGTTCTTCACAGTCCCTGGCCCTCACATCTGCTCGCCTAGTCCCCAGAGAACGCCCCTGTTAATCCAGGCTGGCACCTCTCGGGCTGGCAAGGTGTTCGCTGCTCAGCATGCTGAGGTTATCTTTGTCTCTGCCCACGCACCGCAGGTGTGCGCCAAGAGTATCGCAGAGATCAGAGAGCTGGCCAAAACACAGTTTGGCCGTGATCCCAGCAACATCAAGGTCCTGGCACTTGTTTGCCCTATCCTCGGCAAGACTGAGGAAGAGGCCCAGGCCAAGCTGGCAGACTATAAGCAGTATGCCTCACACGAAGGAGCACTTGCTCTCTTCGGAGGTTGGACCGGCATGGATCTCAGCAAATATGGCGATGACGAAGAGCTTCGAGAGGTTGAGAGCAATGCGGTGAAGTGAGTGACTCTGCTTCTGTTTGCATCGACCCTTTTCAATAATTTGGTGTTCCGATACTAAGACTCCAACAGATCCACCGTTGAGGGCTACGCCAGGTTCTCTCCTGGCACCTCCAAATGGACCAAGCATACCATTGCCGAGCACGTCAGTATAGGCGGCAATGGCCCTGCGCTCGTCGGCACGCCTTCACAGGTTGCCGATGGACTCGAGACTTGGGTCAACGAGGCCGACATTGACGGCTTCAACTTTGTCAGTGCATCATGAAAGCTAAATATCAAGGTTGTACCATCTTACTGACTCGTGATCGCGCAGGCTTACACCCTCTTCCCTCAGTCTTTCAAAGACATTGTAGAGCTTTTGCTGCCTGAGCTCAAGAAGCGCGGGCTTTTCTGGGACGACTACGCCGTCCCTGCTGGCACTTATCGCGAAAACTTTTACCGTAAGCCTGGCCAGTCTGGGCCTCCTCCTGAGCACGTTGCCTCTACGTTTAGATGGAAGGCCGGAGTGTCTGCAGAAGAGGCTGTGATTCCCGAGATTTAGAAGCTCTTGTGATGGGATACGTGTGGCTCCATACAGTGCAGATAGCAGATTGCCGCTGACATGAGGATTTACCGCCGAGCAGCTTAGATAAAAGGATAATAGACATAAATACTCTAAAATAAACTCAACTAAGCCATTTGATATGATTATCTCCTCTGTTCATGAAGACTTATCTGCTACGAAGAGATGTTTGAGCGTATAAGCACTGGCACAACATGGCTTAGTGGGGTTAACTCACCGTTTTCATCACAGTGCGCTTCGCCAAACCTTTGACAAGATTCTCTTCTTCACTCATAACAGCCCAACCCACAAACCACACATACAGCGCTAAAGCAGCGATAAAAAGAGCATACTCGCAGTATTTGTTGAAAATTTGATTGCCATATAGTAATTCGACTCCCAACTCCGTTCCAACTTCTACAATGCCGCCTACTCAACTGCCGGAGTCGGGCAATCCGCTGTATGTCTATTTATTCAGCCTTGCATTTCACATGGAGCTTGCTGTATCAGGAGCATTGGCGCGCGGTTTCTAGATCTGATGAGCGTAACTACTTGAAAGCAAAACGCTAACTGAGATACAATCAGCGTCTTCTTTGACATGACGCTCGGAGGTACGTCAAACTGCTGATGGCGACGATCGGCGGAGCGTAACGCCCTGGAACATCATGAGAATTGCATGCATCCGCTAACAGACTACTTCACGCATGCAGGCGAACCTCTCGGCCGCATCACTTTTGAGCTCTTCAAAGACGTCGTGCCCAAAACTGCAGAAAACTTTCGACAATTTTGCACCGGCGAATCCAAAGACTCTGGAGGCCGTCCCCAGGGATACAAGGGATCCAAATTTCACAGAATCGTAAGACCTCTCACTTCTTTACGAGTCTTTTTAGCCGCGACGCCCAAAGTCTGACTCTCATACTCTCTTCAGATTCCCAACTTCATGTGCCAAGGTGGAGATTTCTTGAAAGGTGATGGAACTGGTTCTACCTGTATCTGGGGCTACAAGTCATTCGATGACGAGAACTTCAACCTGAAGCACGACCAGCCTGGCCTCCTGTCAATGGCGGTAAGTCTAGAATCTCCCCCGGATTTGTGTTTGGCTCTTTTGCTGATACTATATCCAGAATGCCGGTCCCAACTCCAACGGCTCCCAGTTCTTCATTACCACTGTTCCCACACCCTTCCTGGACGGCAAGCACGTCGTCTTTGGAAAGGTTGTCGACGGTATGGATGTTGTGAAGAAGATGGAGGCGACGAAGACGGGATACCGAGGAAAGGATGTGCCCAATATGGATGTTACTATCGCTCAGTGCGGTGAGATGTAGATCATTCTTTAACTGAAAATGGAAGCAATCAATTCTGTGGAAAGCTTGATACTCAATCTGTAAGTGCAAGAATGTTATGGGGATACGGATTTTCCATCATACCCGCATCTTGTACCAGGTATCGTTGATAATCTTACAAGCATTTATCATCATTTGTCTCCTTACTGCACTCTCATTCTGCTATTCGTTGATTCCGTTACGAAGCGTAGCCTTTGATCTTAATGATGGCGAGCAAAAAGTGATTAGTTGTTAAAAATGCAAAAGCCGTATCCACGGCGATCCCACGACTCGGACTATATTATGGGCATATGCTTAATGTATATTGATATCTACACTGAATTATTTATATACAAGGCAGAGAGCCTTCTTTTTTTCTTTTTTCTTTTAACCCCTACTTCTCCCCAGTCACATTGATTAATGCGCCCAAAGCGAAAGCTTTAGGGAGTGTAGCGACCAACATCGCCACCATTTCCACCCCAAGAACCGGTGAAGCCGTTCTGGGTGTTGATCAACTGGCCATTTCCTGCTCTCAAGGTGTTTGTGGCACCTCTGGAACACAGTCCAAAGGCCTGGAGGTTGGAGGGGGTGTTAGCAACCCAGTGTACGGACTCTGTATCATTATAAATTAGCGATGGTAGTTCAACTAAATGTGGAATCATAAATGCAGCACAACTTACCTTGGCATGAAAAGTCGTTACATGAGATGCCAGGGCCGCTGAAGAAAGTCCATGAGGCAGAGGCATATGTATAAATGTTGGATCCTCCGTTGATGAAGTTGGCATAGCCCATTCTGCAGACCTTCTTGTTTCCATCGCACCACGAGAAGTCCGGATCTCCAAAAGTGTTAACGTTGGCTACCCAAGGCGCAGGAGGAATCTGCGGTGTGTTGGCACCCTGGTCGTAGTTGGTCTCAGACTGGAGCAAAGAGACAACAACGTTATTGGCGTTGTGCAAGTTGAGCTGGTACAGCCACCAATGCTCACTTCCCAGGGCGTACAGCCAAGTTGCCTTGGTGCTTTCCACCAAAACACCTCCCTTTCCGGCAATAGAAGTGCCGCCGCCAAATTCTTCGGCAATGTGGTCCGCAACCCAGTTCCAGACGTTCTGGACATAGGCAGATGAGTTCTTGGTGAAATGGATACCCAAGTAGGCACCCTTGCACTGGTTTGATGTGCTTGTACAGGCATTGGCCAAAGCAGAAGCGCCTCTGGTTCCACCTACCGTGACCAAACTGTTCCACAGGGCGACGTCTCCAGGCTTGTTACCAGCCATGTTGAACTGAACGACGATAGCTCCTGGGAGAACATCATTGACTGTGAATCGCATGTCTTGAATCTGAGCAACGCCAACATCGCCAGAACGACCAACTGAAACGACCGGCTGAGGGCTGTTCTCGTTCTTGAAGAAGTTGCCGTTACCAGTAATGGTAGCCCAACCCTCACCGACGATGCGCGAGTTGGGGGGGATAAAGAGCGTTGAGTCGACACGATACTTGCCAAAGGGGAAGTAGGCAATCTTGTTCTGGTCGGCGGCAAGCTGCAAAATAGCATTGAGAGTGGCAGACTCATCAATGGTGTTGTCACCAAGAACTTTGCGGCCACCGTTCTGGTTGGGATCCTTGACGTTGATAAAATCCGAAACAGTGTTGCTGGCAAAGTTGGGGGGAGCAACATATGGATAGCTACCACCAGGGGCGAGAGCAGAAGGACGCTGGTTGGTGGACTGAACCGGGCCATAGACGGGGTTTCCACCAACTGTATTGGCGTAGGAGTAGGTGTTGACGTGGCTGGTAGCGGCCAGGGCAGTGGTACCCCGAAGAACGACAATGGGGGAGCTAGTATCCTTGGTCAAGTTCTCAATGACAAACGAAGGGAAGACAGTGGTCGAGAAAGTCACGCCGGAATTGACGGACTTGCCATCAATAAGGGCCACCCAAGGAGAGCCGCCAGTGACGCTGATACCAGTTCCACAGGTGTCAAAGGTGGGCGAGAAGAAGCTGAAGGTGCTACCACCGCTGATGAGCACGGCAACGGTGTTCTGAAAAAAGTAAATGTTGTGGAAGGCAGCCTGCTGGTGGGCAGGGATCCAGATTCCGTTCTGACCGCGCTCAATGCGAACATCAGCGACACCAAGAGTTGAGCCTCTACCCATGACAATACCAGAATGTCCGTTGCCATTTTGGGAAGACGCCATGGTAATCTTGACGTTCTGGAGCTGAGCAGCTTGAGCAACACCCCACCAGAGGGCAGTGAATGTGTTGCCACCAGGAATAGCGGTCGTATCAAGAACCAAGTTCTTGAGACTCACCGCAAAGGAAAGCTCTCCATTCTCGCCAGTACCAGGGTCTTGACCACTGATGAGAGTTTGATCACCAGAGAAGCCAGCAGCGGCCTTGATGATAGGAGGGTTTGTGGGGTCGCCCATCAACACTGTATCGGTGTTGAGGTAAATCGTCTTAGAAAGAGTGTATGTTCCAGGGGGGATATACACCACCTAGTGCCGAATCTGTTAGCTATAAAGTGCACTTTACTCTTCATTCGGGAGAAGGATCATACTCTAGGTTGCGATGCGAACCACTTCTGGTGACGTGAGCCACTACCATCACTAGTTATGGCACGCTGAAGAGAAGCTCCATCTCCTGGGTTGACTGCCTGGTATACTTGATAGTTGAAGTTACCATCAAGATCAGGAGCAAAGCCACGGGGCGCGTTAACATGGTCCATGTTAGGATAATAGAAGCTGGTAGCGCGCTTGGTAAGGCCCTCATCTTCAGCAGGGGGGCTGGGGGTTGGCGTTGCAGACGCCGCGCCCAGCAGGAGGGCAACAAGCGCTGTGAGCTTCAACATGTTGCCGATCGATGATCTACAGCGTCGAGGTAAGAGGCTCGCCGCTTTGGGATATAAAAGAGACGGTCAACAGGGGAGCCGTAGATCAGATAGCGAGACACGCGGGCCTTTATAGCTTCTGAAGCATGTGCCCCTTGTCGGCAGAAAGCTCCGAAATATCTGTCACCAGAATATCTCGTTTGTTTCTTAAGAGTGGGTTGGTCAGCCCACAGCTTTTAGATACAGGTCCCCAGACCTTCTCTCCTTTCGGCCCGGATCTACATAGATGTTTCTAGGTTACTGTTCAAAGAGGTAGTAAAAGATACGGCTAGAATTTCTCCAGAAGGATTAGTGAAAGCTTGGGATATCAGGGGTCGAGCAAGCCACCGCCCGAGCATCCAATTGCAACCAGCAGAGCGCTACTAGTCGTTAATGCGTTCACTCCACCAAGGCCAGCAACAGGAAGGTTTAAAAATTACTGCTATCAGCAGTGAGATCGTTATGGGGTGAGATTTACAACCCATACTAGAGATTTTACGGAAGTCTGGTAGCTGTAAATGGCACTTATAACAGATGCTGGGCGACAAATATCTGAAGCTCCTTCAGGTGCTTATAACAGCCCAAGCAGGTCTATAAAGGTTTCTCCTCAAAGGGCTGACTGGGAATTGCCATTTTAGGAATTATGAAAAGGTCTCCAATCCCTGCCGAGTAGAGCTCTCCACATATAGCAATGCAACGCTCCCTTTATGTTGAGGCAGGCGTGATGAGCACGCGGTGATATACCGACTATATCACCTAGTACCAGCTTATGGTATACAAAGTAAAGTGCTGATATTGCAGGCGTTTGCATAATGAAAGTGACACTGATTACCCATCTAGGCCCAGCAGACAGACCGGTGTGTTGCCAACCGCCCGTTTGGTGGTGAGATGCGTTCATGATGAGCTCCTGCCAAGCCATGATTGGCCGCCAGTGGATCACAGGACTCGTACGGGGAACAGCGGACATTACTGATACTTATACAAGCGTGCGAGGCTAAGAGACAACTAGGGAAGGTTCCTGATTAAGCAAAGGATACAAGGCCCTGTCATTGGTGGCAAAACCACAGTGTTGCTTAGGATGTAAGCATCAGAATAAAGTTATATATTACTACATGTACCTATATAAAGTAGCATTCGGCACGAGCCAGCACAGGTACGTGGCCAGTCACTAATGCAGCGCCTGCGCCCTCAAGCTACCTATCGTTAGATCGCGGGTGACCCGTCTAAAAGTAGCCCGTATTACAAGTCAATGGGTAAGTAGCCAAGCAACACGGCTTGTCAAGGGACCCTGGACTGTGGGCTGCAAAGCTTCCGGTCCTTTCCAGCTCAACTTCCTCTCTCGGCCTGGGTATAGTAAACAGCAATAGCCACACCCGAGCTAGTTATGCTTACAAGTAAAGACAGTTTCCTAAGCTTATGACGGTTACTGTCACTTTGAATGTTGCGGAGTAGGTACGCAGGGATCTATCTATCCCAGGACTGCTAGGAAATTCACTATTATAATTCCATGGAATAGCTCGGTTGCCTTCGGGATCCATTTGGACTGAGTTCAACAAACAGACGGAGCGGGAGGCATTTCCAAGAGTTTCAGTCTATTTTTCTTCTCCTCTTCCTTCCATATTCTGATATAATTGTCTTGTTCAATAGACAGGAAACCCTTTCGACGTGAGCTCATGTGATTTCTGATCTTGTAGCGCTGTATGAGTGCATGTCTGGAAGCCAAGCTATTACCGACGGTGTTACTCAATTAGGTAGGTGTCTGTAATTATTACTAGTGAATAATTGCCAACATCCTCGGCACGCACCATCGGAAAACGACCTGGTTGATTCTAGATTCTTGCCATATTCCACTGCTAGAAAAATACGAGTTTACCGACGGTAATTTATGCTTTAAGCTCGGGGAAGCCGTACTTGTAATATAATCAAGTTCCAACTTATGTTAACTCTGGAAGCGGATAATTAAGAACTCGCTTGGCGCATTTTAGTGTCATCCGCCTACAATTGAGTCCTCCGCCATTGGCACCTGCTAAACATGAAACCAACTCAGACGCCTAGTTTTACTGCCGCAACATTGCTTGCACCTCTATGTTAAACCCCAGACTTTGCACCTCGCTACTCCATATGCGAAACCGGAAACTCGCAGCAATAATTCTTCCAAGATTAGTATACCGCAGTGCTACCCAACAGAGACAAACTATAAGTCCTAGAAAACGATTCGCCCAACTTGCGCTAGCTACTAGGTACTTAAAGGTTCGCGCTGCATTGTTGAGATTGAGCGAAGCAATCTTTCTTATAAAGTCGCGGATGGGGTATTGAACGACAACATCATCTTCTCTCTTCAAGTAAGATATGTCTGTTCGTGTACTTAGTACTAGCTATTTGCCTTCCCCAGTTAAAGATCACATTCATTTTTTGCTCTTCTCGAGTCTATTAACCAGTTACGCAATATTCTATATTTAGAGAAAGAATGGAAAGTAATTGAAGCTCATAGAGCCTTTATGCAGGTAGCCTCGCTGCACCGGCGTCTAAATATTGACAATATTTAAGCATATAACAACGTGTCATTAAATCACAAGTCTTTTGTGTCACAATGCTCGTGCTCACTTTCGTTATGCCTGAATTTCGAGCCGCCTCGTTTGGTCTATTCTCCTTTTCTGTTCTCTTTCGAGCCATTCAATTTGAGGTCCTGATAGCCATGCACGCCAGGTCGCGGCCTCCAGGCCCCTGAACAGTCTTATTGACGTTGCTTTAATCAAGGCGCAATCAACTACCCATACGGCAAGCTTAAATTACGGCTTGACGGATACCTTATCGTCTTGCATGAGCCAGGTAACATGAATCTCCCCTATCAATAATGAATTAAAATACATGACAAAGTTTGCTTAAGCCCACACCCCTCTTTTCTAACCAGATGTGCTCCATGGACATTATTCATTCGAGGTAGCCACCATGTTTGAGATTGGCTGGGAACGTAATGGATCAAAGCACCTTATTCATAATCCAAAAGAGCTCGGAAGACTTACCAAGTACTTTTCTCAGAAACCCTATTAACTCATCTGCTTGAGGAACAAACCACCACTTATTGTTACAAACACAGCACAAATCTTCTACTTCCGCAATAGACAACAGAAGTATTAAAGTGTCAACTCCCGGCAATCATTTTTTTCCTGAAAATTGCCCTTTTAGAAGCAAAGCGTGTCCTAGACAACATATAGAAAAGCCGCATATAGCAAACAATGTCCCAGCCTTATGGCAGGCCAGATGGATATGGACACTACAGCGCGTCCAAATAAATGCGCGGCTCTAGTTCTTCATTCAAAAATTGTTCATTTGCTTACATACATGGATTAAGTCCGCAAATATCTTGCAAAATCAAGCCATTGACTCTGAGGTTTCTTAGGAACGAGGTTATACAGGTGATGACAATCACCGATATCACTATGACTTGTATCACACAAATACTAGCTCATGATTCGATATAGCTATTCAAGCATTGAAGTTCACTTTGATGGTCAGAATAAGGAAGCTAGATAGACTAGAAAGGTAATTTTTTTTTTTTTTAAATTTACAATAGAATGTTGACAAAAACTACAACAAGGATCAAGTTCCTGAACTCAACTCTAATGCACTTCTAAATTAGCAGCAGTAAACATCACTACCCTACAACATTCCCACAATACCCGTGACAAGTAACAAAACACATAGGTATGTTTTTATATAAGTCTACCAAAAAGTGCAATTAACAGTTGCAGCCTTGCTACTTGCCAGCTTCACATCTTCATCTACTATGTACATACCTATGTAATTAATTAACCACATGATAGCCTATCAAAAGTGCACGCACCCATCAACTCGTCCTGCAGCTCGGACTCCTACCCACTCACCTGACCGCGCGCGCCATTATGCCGAAGCGCCTCTGCAAATTTTCCTCTTAAGCGCTTATCGCTATCACTATCTATGGCTCCATTCGGCATCGCCTCAACTTTCGTGACACCGCTTAGGAGATTATTTTGCCTCTCTTTGTTAAAAGTTGCTGCACAGAAAAACACAGTTTGCCGATAGTACTTGAGCAAATCCTCTTTTTCACAAAGGATATTTTCGTCTATTTCCCCATTCTTTTTCCACATTCAATCCATCACAATGGGCAACGTAAGACATTGATTCTCGCAAACTCCCACGCGCTCCATTGTTTCCTGCCGATCTCTAACCTTGTAACTGTCTTGTCTAGGGCGCCAAAGCTCAGCAGAAGCGTGAACGCAACGCAAAGGAGAAGGGAGTTGCCAAGTCTCAGCTCAAAGTCGTACGTTTATATACTCTTGGCAAAATTTAAGCCTGTGTTTCGCCCGTCCACCTGCGACTGACCGAATCAACCTCGTACAGAACCAGCAGGCCATGGACATCCAGTGCCAGATCTGCAAATCGACATTCCTGAAAACCACAAAGGCTCCTGCGTACGATGACCTCCTCCTCCTCTCTTCCCGCACTCTATATACACTTTGCACAATTGACTAATTCTTTACTGCCTTCGTCTAGCCTTCTGGAGCACGCCCAAAACAAGCACAGCAAGGGCCTGGCCGACTGCTTCCCCACGTTCGCCGCATCTTCATAATCGAGCGATAGTTGATTTGATTTGGGGAGCAAAATAGAGGGTTGCTGGGGCCGCTGATATGGCGAAGGGAGTTTGGTCTGGGAGTAGAGCATCATAGCACGGGTATTGATTTCACAAAAGAAAAAGAAGCACAATGAGACACATCATAGCACAGGCTGATAAGCATGTGGCGTCCCTTGCTCATGAAGCGCTCTCTTTTCTGCGTATTTATCGGGTTGTACATTCTTACACTGCCCGCCATCTTCCTCAGTCCGTTTCAAGGTTCAAGCAAACGAGTCACGTATTACGAATCACGAGTCACGAATTGGCCAGAATCTGTATTAAGCGAGAGTAGTAATTAAGCGAGAGTAGTACTTCTTGCATTTACAGGCTCTATATATCAGGCGTCGATGGCCTCAAAGGAGTATGTATTAAACAACATTTATGAAATTCCATCGTTACATGGAATCCTCCGATGTATTCATCCTTGCGAACAAAAAGCAAGAAAACTCTGTAAAGAAAAGAGAAGGGAAAATGTGAGAAAAGAGACTAAGGAAATATGACGGGCAGTTTTATTCCGAATTGGAGAAAGGAGAAAGAAGGGGAAGATCAAAGGCGAATTCCAAACGCTTGAACCCCCCCTCGGCACACTGGTTGGTGGACCTCTCTCTCTCTCTCTCTTTTTTTTTTTTTTTAAACCTTTGCAAACGTTCAGATAAAGATGTTGGAACCACGTGTGGTGTTTTTGGATAAATATAAATTCGGTTGTTTCCCACACCGGCTTATTTTTTAAGCCCCCAACACCATCCATTGAGCTTTCCGGTGGTATCATACAAAATTTGCAAGAAATAAATCGAGTGATGAAGAGAGAAAGAATCGACTAGTATTAAAAATGAAACGCTGCACATAGCATCGTGTCTCTGGTATAACGGCGAGTGGTATCAAGTTGCGGCAGACTGTAGGTTCGAGAGTTATTGACAATGGGTTGAAAATGTTTTGGATATATTAGGTTGAATTGAGCTTGGCCACTCAATTACGGATTACGGAGAGGTACGGATGTGCCTTCCATGTTGTTAGTAAGCTCTGCAACCCGAGCCTTGATACGTGCAACTCGAGACTCGATTGCTACAAAACCACAATTAGAATTCATTTTAAAGTAAGGGGGGTTAGATATTAGTACTTACTCTCTTCTCCGCTGGTTTCATCGCCATCAGCGGGCCTCGTAGTAGGTTTCGCGTAGGGAACTTCCACTTGACGAGGAGGAGGTCGCTCACTTGCTTTACGAAGTTGGGCCCATCTCTCCTGAATGCCACCGCCCGCCACGACGGCGCCATCTTTGACAGGTAGTCTTGAATTGTTCTTGGGAGTTTGGCGAGGAGGCTCTGGAGCTTCATGGCTAGGAGGCTCTGGGGCCTCATGGTGAGGCGGTTCGGCACGAGTGGAACGAGCAACCGGCTGCGGGACGGCATCTTCGAATTCGTCCTCGTCATCTTCTTCCGGAACAAAAGCTGGTACATCATCCAGAGGGCCTTGGTCAAATCTCGAGAAATCATGTGCAGCCTCAGGAACCTCGTTTTGGGCATCAGCGTGAGCGTCAATATCGTCCGCCTGCTGGTCATAAATTGGTTCATAAACCGGCTCTCCGGCATGTGCTGTTTCAATAGGAGTTTCTGGCTCAACCGGTGAGACAACAGCAGGGCTGGCCATTGGCTGCTCAATAGATTTCTTAGCATTCTGCTCAAGCATCTGATTCAGATCGGTTGTAACATTATCAAGATTCTTCGAGTTGCGCTTTTTGCGACCAAACAGCTTCCGGAAACCACTAGTCTTTTGCTGCTTCGCCGGCTCGGGACTTCGTGGGGTATCCAAGGAGGCTTTTCCATCAAAAGTAGGCGACATTACTCGAGCAGCAGGCTCGTCTTTGGGAGGGGTTGGCAGGCTAGGCTCATGAGCGGGAGGCACAGGAGTTTCGGCCTTATCTGGAAGAGGTGATCGTGATCGGGCCTCTTCCAAGACGTTTTCTGGGACCAAGGATAAGGCAGAGTGCCCATGAGGCAAAGGTGAGGCAGCTGGCGTCAAGTGATTGTCCTTTGGGGGAACCAAGGGAGAAGGAAAATTGCCATCAGCGGACTCCTGATTCACGATAAGCTCAGATTGCGAAGGGTTAAAGGCTGTTCCTCGGCCCGCTTCGTCATGGGCCATGTATATATCCTTGATGGTGCCCTTGTCGTAACTCTTGACCCATTTCATTGCTGAAGACGCTTCACCCACAATCAAAGGCTGGAGGGTGAAAACACTGTTAGTCTTTTCAGCCAACAGCTCAGCATCGGTACGTCCGCGACGAGGAGTAGCCTGTATGCGTTGCTCTTCTTCCCGGTCTTTTTGAGCCCGCAGCTGGGCAGCCTTTGCTTGGATTTTCGCATGCGCATCGGGGCCGATACTGGCCTTGCTATCGTTCTTGTTCGCCGTCGCACTCTTGTCGTTCTTATCAAGAGACTTCTTGCGCTTGGAGATGGTCTTGGAGCGTTTACCCCAGGAGAACAAACCCTTCTTTTCGGCAATATACGCTCCTTCTTGAGCACCAGGAGCCGCACCGGCAATCAGCTCTTCCATGACAAGCCATCGGCTGCCACGGATTTGCGTTTCAATGACAGCACATCGGCCAAAAGCGGACTTTCTTTCGGGAGTCTCCTCAGGCGCAAGACTGCTCATCCATACCCACCAGAAAGCATCATCCAAGTCAACAACTCTGATACTTGCAAGCTCTCCCGGCTCGACATCCTGTTCGCTTTCAAGTCTTGGATAGTGGGACTGAGAACTGTGGCGACCATCCGGTGACAGAGGTGGAAGAATTTTATCAGGCGGCAGAAGGTAGTTGGGCCTGGACTGGTTATCATCGACAAAACCGGCTGACAGGAAATCCGCCCAGGAAGGTGTTGTCGGGCGTGCAACGCCGTTGCCACCAGATAATGGGCTGCCGCGGAGACCTTGGAACTGCCTAAGTTGCTGGACTCTTTTGTTTGGTATAGCACTTCCTTCGCCGTCGTCTTCCTCTTCTAGAGAGCTAGCGAATCCAATATCCTCGAATCGGGACCAGCTAGCATCTCGTAGACCAGTAGAGTGCTTTATACTAGACACTTGCGATTGGTTAGTTGATGAGATTGCTTTAAGAACTCGCTGGCATTCGTCGGTAAGCGCCTCCACGGGGTCTTCGTAGCTGGAGAATTCCTGGAGTTCTCTGTCGGAGTCGCGATATTGAAAGTGATTGGCTCTGCGCAACAGAGCAAATGGCGTCGGCGAAACGTTCTCAACAATCATGGCCACCTTTTTGGTTTTGACCATGAGCAGTTCCGGTCTCTGGGGAGGGTATTCGGTCTCTTGGAGAAGCTTTTGAAGCGACCTAGGCAACAGAGTGATTCCTGTAGGGTTTTGTTCGGGAGAAAGCGATCGCAGATAAGCGAAAAAGAGATGGCTAGTAGCATCAGCAGCACTGGAAGCGCAGTTAGCATAGTTCCATATCTATATTTCATACTCAGCCTTGAGAGGTTGTCGTACCTTAGCCAAGACCCATAGCCACCATCGAAGCCATTGCCAGTATCGTTGTGCTCAAAGGTCCACCATGAAGCCATACGAGACAGCTTGCGCCCGCCAAAGCCGTTGTTCTTGCCATGCGCCGCCACTGCCGCTATCAAGCTGAAGAAATCGAAGATGATCTGTTGGCGCGCAGCATTTTCAACACTGAGAGGAATAAAGGTCTTGAACGAATCGCGGGCCATGTTTGAGTCTAGGGCAATTCCGAACATCAGTACGTAAACATAGAGCTCTTGCAAGTCGCCAATAATTGACTGTGTAATATCACATACCTCGTTCACCAACCTTGAACAACTCATACGCATCCCAGCCAACTAGGCCACCTTGTAGACGACTCCAGCACCACTTTGCTACTCCCGAGATAACCTATGCCGTGTGTAAGTATTTCGCCCCTAACCATGGACACGGGAAAACACACCATAGGATCCGTCATGCGCAGCTCTTGGAGCAGCAGCTCGCCACTAATGGGGGGGTCTTGGCCGAAGAAGTTTCGAATAAAGGTCCGCACAGCACTCGGGTTCGACGTCGGTCGGAATGGGAGCAGAAAGAACGGGTGGTCGAGACCTATAGCAATAGTGTTAGTCCACAATCATGCGTAGCGAGGCCCCCAAAATATGGAAAGCTCTACGACGATGGTTGTGTAATAGTTGATATCTTACCTCGATTCTTGAGCTCTTCAGTGCAGCCGCACAGCAGCTCTCGAACTTCCTCGGGCTCAACCGTCTTGCGGGTCCAAGCATCGTCCCATTTCTGCTTCTGCAGGACCAAATCCGTAGAGTCGTCGAGTCCATTCTTCTTGGACTTGCCGTCCTTCTTGCGACGTGAGAAGATGCCAGGCATTTTTGTTGATTTGATCAACAACCGGAAATCAGGTAGAAGTATTCGATTTCAGGTCGTCAAGAAGTGGTGGATAGTTCCAAGGCACCGCGAACAAAAAGAAAAAAAGAAGAAAGAAAAAAAGAGCAATACCGAATCTCAGGCGAGGGTCCAGGCGTAGCGCAACTGAACCTGCCGAGATACCAAATCACTCCACTCGCTTAAACAATGAGATAAAGAATAATGGATCAATTCGCGCTGCGAACGTTTTTGTAAAGGTTCCGTGACTCGGCCCTGACGGCAAAGGGGAGATTTTGAAGAAGTAAAATAGAGGCGATAGAATAGAGAAGAACTAAGGAGGGGCACTTGTTGAAGACGAAGATGAAGCTCAACGAGGGGAAGCAACCAGCGCGCGCACACAAAATAGGCTCACGATGCTCGGCAAGAGACACGCCGTCCCACACGATGAGAAAGAAGTTGATTTCGCTTGCTAGAGATGGCAAAGAAAGTGGTGGTGGGAATCTTTTTGCTCGTCGCCTTCAGGGGCGCGACACGTCCACGCCAGGGGCCGGTCTACTACGGGTCTTTATGCGACTAAGATTAGATGCTAAAGTGTCTGGTGGTGCGCCAGCTGGGGGGCGCGCAGGTACTGCTGCAGCAAACACAACGCCGCGAGGTACTTGGGCGACGACGCTTTGGGGACCAGGTGTCTATCACACCAATTGAAGTGCCTGGGGTTGATTCTCTGGCCGTTGGTGCAGCCATTGAACGCTTGATGTCACCGACCCAATTGGGCTCTGGCTCCCAGTGTTCAGTATTATCGACGCAGGCGCACGAGTCTGGTGGAACGATTGGGCATGGCGCTCCGAGCCGGTCCCTCGCACATGTACGAGGCCTCTTGGCAGCAACCTTGATGAATTAGGCTGGGCCTGTTCGAGGCGAGCACGCGGTGGAGCGGCATCGCAGAATGATTGAGCACTGATCAATTGATGCTTGTGCCTGGAGGCGGCGGTAGTGGCTACAGCGTTCAGAAGTGGTGGGGGGCCGCTGGTGTGATAGCGCGATAGCGGGTGTGTGTCCCGTAAAGGCAATACGCTAAATGCGCCAAACCCACCACGAGCTACCACTACAGAGCTCGCAGCTGGCGTTCTTGCTGGCTCTCAGCGTCAACATCTGGCCCCAGACCTGGGCGGCCCCGGGAGCTAACCCTGAAATTTAAATTAGCACGCGGCCAAATCATTAATCGGGCGTCGCAGCTATGTATGAGTGTTCGCTACAAATAAGCAGATCTCACTCAAGTTTTTTACCCAAGATGCATACTGTACTTGTATGAGTATGTAGTCTTGTGTTTGGCACTTGTAAAGCGCACGCAGATTACCGCACGTATCAGATACACTAATGCCCAAACGCAACAACATGCCAGGGCCATATGCACACCAACTTTGTTTCGTCCGCGGCTGCTTCCTTGTCTCACAGATGACAGAACCGTTGCGGATGTTGCCCCAATATTATGCCGCCTGAGTCGGGTATCTGATCTGCATGTAATCCTTTCAGCGCCCAAAGGAAGGTTTCTCCAGGCGGAGCACATGCACCGAGAGCGCTTGACTTGGGCTCCCTCGAGAGTGCTCGTGGCCATGAAATCATAGTACGAAGCAGGGGTTGGGCAAGCTTGGGCCACTGCAGACGATATTGTTTAATTGCTTGCGCTAGGATCTTGTGAAACAAGTCCTCAGCCTATCATCAGTTGCTAGTAGGGCTGTCAGCGGCCAGCTTCCATCTTCGTACAATAGTTGCGAGTAGCTCGCCCTATCAAGACGCAATGTTTGATGTTTATTGGCCAAGCAGATTTCGTATTGCTGTTTATTTCGCATGGCGTAGGAGAATTTCAGTATATTATCTTGTGAACTACAAGTTGGTAAACGCCAGCCACGGTACCACGTAACAATGTACTATTACCTACCTATTTGCCAAGAGGTAGTGAGCACTCTATGCTAATTGCAACCGGTACTGCCAACGGTTGATTATAGACAAGGCTCAAGGCCAACCTTGCCGACATCCCAACCATGGCACACGCCATTCAGCCGCATATTATAGAGAGCTGAGCGTACGGCTGAGCTCTTTTCGCCAGGTCAACCCCTGCATTATTGCCCAACCAAGGCCTAACAAGCGATAGACGCATTGATACGAAATAGTCCAATGGTCCTTAGGTAGTACGAGCATACCGGCTGCAAGCCACCATTGACACCAAAAGCGAAATTGGCCCTGGAGAACGCGGAAGCGATTAGTTTTAGCTACGTGACAGCAAGAAGTTATCCTATGAAAACCGCAGCAAGGATCTATGCTCTTTAGGTGGGTACAAATCGTGGGCGGTTACAGCGTAGTACTATGCATTGGTCCACCGAGAGCTTCATAGCCATAAAATCCCAAGATATATTGTGAAATTCCCTAATTTTCAATCTGATGTGCCCTAAACCTGCGTCTACCGACGCTTCCAAAGTAGTATACCCAAGTTGCTAGCATTTGTAGCTTAAACGTATTTAAAACATGACATCATGCCTAATCGCTGCTTTTCCTTTTTAATCATAACCATTTCCCTCCATTCTCTTATGGTATCATGCTCAATTCTTGATCTGCTCTTCTGCAAGTTTAAGGGCTTCTTCCAACGCAGCCTCGTCATCGGAATCGATGTCATCTTCTTCGCCTTTGAGTTCTGCCTTCTTCGCCTTGGACGTACCATTGGTCTCTACAATCTCTTTTGACTTCTCTGGTGATTCGTCCGGAGTCTTTGCGCCCTTTGCATTTCCATTCGCTAATGGTGCCGCATCTTCTTTGGTATCTTCTTTGGTATCCTCTTTGGCATCCTCTTTGACAAGCGTCTTGGTTGTATTTCCGGGCTTCAGGGCCCAATCAATCTCCCCATCATCGCCATATCTAGTGATGAGCCATTCGTTTGCTGCTTTGAAATGACCACAATCGAAGAATCCCCTGGATGCGCTGAGTGGGCTAGGGTGAACGCTGAGGAGCACCAGATGGCGTTGTTTATCCACCCGCTGCACTCGCTTGCCAGCCGGTGTTCCCCATGCCATGAAGACCACGCCTCGCGTCCGCTTTTGAGCAATGAGGTCAATCACCTTTTGCGTAAACCGCTCCCAGCCGCGATTGGCATGTGAATTGGCTTCATGTGCACGAACAGTAAGACACGTATTGAGCATCAACACGCCTCGGTCTGCCCATGGCGTTAACAAGCCACCTCGATTCGGCGGCTCAACGAAGCTAGGATAGTCCTTCTTCAAAGCAATGTACATATTTCGAAGCGATGGCGGCGCCGGAGTGGGCGGTCGAACGGAAAACGCCATGCCGTGGGCTTGGTTCACGTTGTGGTAGGGATCTTGGCCGAGGATGACGACTTTGACTTCGTTGAATGGCGTGTGACGAGACCTGAAGTTGTTAGACGACCTGATACGTGCAGATAATTGGTTGATTCGGGATGACTTACCAGGAGTACACGTCTTCCTTTGGTGGAAACCATTTCTTGCCAGCTGCCGTCTCACGATTCAAGAATTTCTTCAACTCAAGAAATTCCTTTGTGGTCACGTCATCCTTGAGCAATGCCAGCCAGCTGTCGTGAAGAGTATCAATCTCGAGCTTGAGCAGCTCCTTCTGCTCGGCAGTCAAGCCTTCAACCCATTTTGCCTTGTCAAACTTGGTCGCCGGAGAGGGGGCACTAGGAGCACCAGCAGGCCTTGGGGCAGCACCAAAGAAAGAAGAAATGCTACCGTTGGCCCTTGTTTTCTTTGCCTCAGTCTCGTTGCCTGTTGTCGCCGCTTTTCTCTTGAGACTTGACATTGTGCAGAATTGAGAGTTGTGGAGAAGTGGAGTTGGGAGGCTGAGCAGTCGAGAGAGCGAATAGACAGTAATAGCAGTCCGTAAGCCAACAATGGCAGCCACTCTGTGTAGATGAGTGGTCAATATCCAATTGACCAAATGTAGTTGTACAAGTGTATATGCAAGAAGTAGCGAAAGAGAAGAGCTTAATATTATGAGCAGAATAGGGTTGAAAGGCTGTGTGCAAGATCTTCGTGATACAAGCAAGATGGCTGGGCTAGCTGATGGCTGAGTGGTAAAAGTTACTAGGTAGCGCGTGTTGAAAAGACGCGGCCAGACCAGCCATTAACGCGCTGCAGCGCTGTAGCCCTTACACTTCAACGCGTGAGGGCTGGAAAGTGGCGGCGTTAGCGCTGTAAGCTACAGGCAGCAATTGTCGCTAGTACCTGTCAGGTGCTGCCACTTACAGACTTCAGCACTCAAGTCAGCACCTAAGTTGAAGACTCTGAGGAGACATTGGCCACATCAGCCCCACACCGCTGTACACTGTTATTTGATCCTGCATTGCTCTCTACATGTTAATCTGGTGACGAGGTTGAGAACGCACGGCTTGGTAGAATATGGAATGAATAAAAATGCGAATATCTTCTAGAGGAGCATCGCTTTCTAGTATTTCTGTCTATTTAGCCGTAACGAATCCCAGCCGTCAGTTTCGCTAAACACGTGCCAGGTTTGGCGATGACGCCAGTTCCTGACAAAGAGCCGTGCTTAGTCATCAATCAACAGGTAGCGGAAGCTGACTATTGCGAGTAGTGGACAGCTTGTATGATCGCAAAGGGACCTGGCTCTGACGCAGTATCGTGCGACAACACATGTACGCTGCTTCTGCTTCAGTCTTTATGCGATAGCCATGCTGCGGGCTGTCCCTTCGAATATAGGCACATAGCAATTGCCCAGAATGAGAGGCTGGATAGCCTGTGTCTTCCGTAAGTACCCTCTGCCGCATCATTAGTCGCATCATGTAAAGCTCACATGGTGGTCTCAGTGCTTGCGCAGGCCACAGCGGTGGTATGTTCTCACGACCAGAAGCCTCTTGGCAGCCAAAACGACAACTCAGCGCAAACTGCCGGCGATAAACATGCGATCGAATCATTTATAGATGTTAGTGCAGATCAGGATAGTGCTGCCTTTATACAGCCTGGTACGATGTCACTTCTCAATATGGAAGCGTGACAGACGAGCTAACTTGGCAGCAGGAAGCGACCTTGTCGACGCTGCGCTCGCCGAGCTCCGAAAGATTCCTTTACCGCCTCGAAGGAAGCGAGAATCATCAGGAATTTTCAGCTCAGCTCTACGTCTACTCCTCAGAACTATCCCGACCGGCCCCGTCATCGCACCATCACAACCCAAGGCGACGGCAACTAGCGGCCCTTTAGTTAATGCAGTAGAGCTACTTGAACAAGCAGCTCAGCAGAACAATTCCGACGCACTATACATGCTTGCCGACTTCAACTTTTTCGGCAACTACAGTCACCCCAGGGACCTTGGTGCTGCCTTTAAGCACTATCAACAACTAGCATTTAGCCATGGAAACACTACGGCACAGTACATGCTTGGAGTATACTACTCAACTGGCATTGGTGGTGTTGTTCCCCAAGATCAAGCCAAAGCGCTCCTCTATTACACTTTTGCCGCCGTTCGAGGAGATACAAGAGCTGAAATGGCTGCTGGTTTCCGGCATTTGGCAGGAATCGGAACTACTAAGAGTTGCGAAACTGCCGTCAAGTACTACAAGCGCGTGGCGGATAAAGCTATAGACTGGTACCGTTCTGGCCCCCCAGGCGGAATGGCATGGATTGCTCAGTCATGGCGCATCGCAGACGACTTTGGAGGGTTGTACGGAGAAGGCGCGAGCGCTTCTAGTGCAGGCATGAACGCGTTCAAGCCTAGGGTCAACTCAGACGCCAACGCTGCTATTGGCGATATCATTGAATATCTAGATCTTATGTCCCAGCAAAGTGATTCGAAGGCTACACTCAACCTGGGACAGATTTATTATGAGGGCCAAAGAGGACTGGACAACGACTTCGAATTAGCCAGGAAGTACTTTCTTCTGGTCGCCTCCAGATATTGGAAGAAGGATGGGCGACCCGTAGAAAATGCCAAGTCTGGCATTGACAAGCTAGCTGGTAAGGCAGCTGGCTACCTTGGCAAGATGTACCTGAGGGGAGATGGAGTTCCTCAGAATTTCGACAGAGCAAAAGTATGGTTTGATCGTGGCTCCTCGCAAGCTGATGCGCTATCACGATACGGCCTAGGACTGATGTACTTGCACGGCTATGGTGTCAAAGAGAATATTGCGAAAGCTGTGGAGCTGTTCAGAGTGTCTGCTGATCATGATTATGCTCCTGCGCAGGTCCAAATAGGCCAACTCTATCTCGACCAAGGCGGCCAAGAGGATGTTCGGATCGCGAATAACTACTTTGAGCTGGCTGCTCGTTATGGCAACATTGAGGCAAATTACTACCTGGCAGAGCTGGTTTTCCATGGTGTGGGCCGCGAAAAGCTTTGTAGCATGGCGCTGAGCTACTACAAGAGCGTGGCTGAAAAAGCAGAGCCCCTTGTATCGTCGTGGGCGGATGCGAATGAAGCGTACGAAGTTAAAGCCTATGATCTGGCGTTCCTGGAGTACCTCTTAGCTGCCGAGCAAGGATACGAGAGGGCGCAAACTAACGTCGCATGGATCCTCGATACTGTCCGATCCAAGTTACCGATTTCTGAGCTGTTGCGTAAGCGGAACGACAAGTCTGGACTCTTGGATAACCCTGCCTTGGCGCTCATTTACTGGACACGAGCATCAAGACAATCAAACATTGACGCACTTGTAAAAATGGGCGACTACTACTTTTATGGTATTGGTACCGAACAAGATATCGGTAAAGCGGTGCAATGCTATACTGGTGCTTCTGATTATTCGCAGAGCGCCCAGGCACTATTCAATTTGGGATGGATGCACGAGAACGGCATTGGGCTGACACAAGATTTCCATCTCGCCAAGCGATACTACGATCACGCGTTAGCTGTCAACGATGAAGCGTATCTCCCCGTCACCCTCGGTCTATTGAAACTTCGGATACGAAGCGCTTGGAATACTCTGACGAATGGCGGTGTCCATTCTATCCAAGACGAGCCGAGTAAGTCTTATCAGGAGAAGAACTGAAGATCAGAGAGGCGATGCTAACAAAATTTACAGAGAAAAAGAAAGACTGGTCGCTCTCGGAGTGGATAACCAATTTCTTAGAGGACGAGGGGCTTCCGTACGACGATGATTACCTTGATGATATGTATGACGGAACTCTCGGGGAAGACGATGAAGACATCTTGGATGGCGTCGTTGAGAGTACTCTCATCATAGGTATTACGTTAGCTCTTGTCCTCCTACTGTGGTGGAGGCAGAGGATGCAGCAACAGCATGCACAGAACGTCGAAGGAGAACGTCAGAACCAGAGACAGCAGCAAGGCAATCCTATAAATCCCGAAGATGCCTTTCCAGCCTGGGCAGGTGGAGGAATGGGCTTATAAGGTAGATATTAGTTTGTGTATATAGTACCTACTATGGGTGGCGTTAAAGGATACAAAAGTATTTGTAGCGGCGGTGTCCTCTTGTTTGATAACTAGCATGCAAAACTTCGAGCAAAGCCTATTAAATGGATATATGACTGTATACTATACCTTTCTGCGGATGTATTGAAAGAAAGTGAAGGATTCATGCTGGGTCATCTTCAAGCAAACAACTTTCTAGTGAACAGGTTCCTCTAACTATCTACCTAACTTTCACACATACGCCTTTGCAAAGTCTACTTAAGATGAATTCGAGACTGTCTATGGGGAAATCTATATCAGTCATCATCCACGTCCCTGTCTACCATCGAAATGGACCTGTGGCGTTCATCATCGGAGTCGTACTGCGGAGTCAGTGGGGTTTTGGGGCTGGCAGGCTCCTCAGCCTTTGTCGGAACTGGGCGTCGAGGAATCCGAATCTCTTGTAAGGGAACCGTCTGGCGTCTGGGTAGAGGTGGAGGGATCTCATCTTCGTCATGCATCTCGATAGGAGGTACAGACTCCGCCGTTCGAGGAACAGGGCGCGAAGGCTCTGGCCCAGAGCCGCCGACAGGTCGTCTGGAGATGGTAGGCTTGGTGGCAGATTCGTAGCTTGGCAAAAGAGCCGGAGGCGTAATTGTCAGGCCTTGAAGAGACTCGGCAGTCTTGTCTACGGCCTCGGATTTGTCATCATGTCCTTCGCTAAAGTCGAGAAGATCTGCTTCCTTGTCTTTCATCTGGATGACGTCCTCTTCCGTTTCGATTTCCGTTCCGGCCTTGACGTTTACGAAGCCACATTTGTGCAAGATCTCGCCTGTAAGGGAGGGATATCGGAGATGGCCGCTAACGCTATCGCTCAAATTGACATTCACAATCCCGTTGACGTCTTTGATGGGCTGTAGGCCGGCGACTCCGAGAGCGAGACTATGCATTCGGTAGACGAAGCCCAGGACCATGTCGTTCTCAGAGTAGACATTAAAGATCCTTCCAGAGACAACGGGCCGGATTGTCCGCCAGTGAGCTGAGTCAGAGGGGGCTGGAGTGCCGATGAGAACAACCGTATCGACTAGACCAAAGGCATGGCGTTCGGCAAGAGACTGTAGGCAGGCATGGATGGTTGCAGCACCGAGAGAATAGCCCATTAGAGTGACGGGCCGTTCGCCTTGGACTTTATTGATGAGTGCATCGGCGAGAAGCTGCCCGGCCTTTCGAGATCTGTTGTGCGCACGATTGAAGGGATTGTCCACGTTGGAAGCAACGGCCAAGACTTGGATCGGCCAGAGGGCTGCCCAGAGAGTTGCCAGCAAGGTCCGCTTGATGACTTCTGCTTTGAAGGCCTTCCAGGCAACGGAGCGGACAAGGTCGGTTAGTGCGGTGCCCAGTTTAAGAAGAACGTTCATCTCGTAGCGTAGAGCAAAGACTTCTGTGTCGGTGCTCAGAGTGCGCCAGGGTTTCTTGATGTCATCTTCTGTATTGAGCCAACCATTGATTCCGATAGTAACGCGGAGCCGACGCTGTTCTTTTTGCTCTTTAGTAATTTTCTCCGGGTCACCTGTTGTAGACTCTTCTCTGAGAGGAAGGAATTTGAAATCTTCGACCTCTTTTGCGTAGTTATCCATCATTTCACCCTGAAGAGAAAAAAAAATCCTATCAGCATATCACAATCCCTTGGCCGAACAAAGCACCCTTTAAACTTACAGTCATCTTGGCGCCATAGGCTCCAAAAAGAGTTCCGACTAAAGCCCCGTTCATCCAGAAGATACCGAGAAAGCTTGCAACACCTCCGAGACCAACGCCTCCAAGAACACCCCCGATCGCTCCGGCAACCAAAGGAGCGGCTAAACCTCCGGTAACTCCAATGACCGCAGCGCCAGCTACAGATGCCAGCCCGACTTTCCAGAAGCGACTGACCTTGTTCTGTTGCTTGCGCTTGGCAGCCTCAGCGTCTGCAGACATGGCTTCCTTTGTGTCTTTGTTAGCTGTAGAAGACTCCATGAGTGACATGGCGATTTCTGATTCTTCCTTGTTTAGGAAAGTTGAAGAAATTCCCAGCGATGACGCTAGATAAAGCACCAAGGCGCGAGAGTGAGCTGAGTATATCCCTGTAGAGAGGAGCAATAACAGCACACAGCTAAGGGCTTCTTCTCGATCCTCGATGGGGATGGTTGTCAATTTGGTGGATATCGGCTTATACGCCGACTGCAGCATGGAGACATCCTCTGTCTCATCAACAGGCAACCCATCCACATCGACCAGAAAGCGATCGTTATTTGGCATATCCAACTTCTTCTTGTCCAATGCCTCACGCCGAGTCTTCCTCTCGGCTGTGATCTTGTTGGTCTCTTCCACATTCACAATGTCTTCAAGCTTGGTCACGACTTCGTCTCGCCATTCCAGCGTGTATGCCAATGCCGCCCCAAGGACTTTCTCTGCCTCGTTGGTAGTTTTTACCTTCTGCAGTGACAAGCTCTGAGCTTTGTCGCCTTGGGATGCAGAGCGCCCAGCCTTCTCAGCCAGATCTGGAGACACCGATTCATCATCTCTATTGCCTTCGTCCACTGGTGCGATGGATCCCAATTCGTCAGGATGAGTCTCTAGCTCCGATATCATGCCCGAAATGATTTCCTGGACAAGAGATAACAGTGCCTTTCGCCTGGCGGGATTCAAGGCAATCACGATCTGGCGCGGATCTGCGCATAGAGGCGCCATTGTGAAGAGCGGTGAAATACCCTTCGGAGTGGTTCTTTGGGTGCTTCAGATGAAATTGGTTTTGTCTAATTTATTCTTTATTTCAAAACCCAGATCCATTCGCTGTTGTAGGAAGGTGAGTTTCATCAAATGCTCAGAACTAAGCATAAATGCCTGCCTGGAAGCGTATGTATGTTACACGTCACCGAGAGTGATTGGATGTTGTCGGGCCATCGAATCCTTCAGCTAAATGGTAGGAATGGCGTGCGGAGATAACGAGCAGCTATACAATAGAACAACAATTATAACAAAGAACTGATTCAATGCGATTCAGCAAGCAAGAAAATGCCTCTGACAGGCGGATGTTACGGCGAATTATGTCAAAAGCGAAAGTGAGACTGCTTACCGCATTGCAGTCGAGTTGCACATCGGTACCATATTTAGTGAGCGAGAGCGGTATATTTGCCACTAACCAGACACCCACATAAAAATGCTATGTAATGGTGTAGATCCAGTAGTTTAATATTCGCTGAAAACAGGCATAGAAATGTACAAGAATATACCTTGGAGTGGGTAGATACGCAGTTTCAATCTGTCTCGCCGTGTTAAAACTCTTTCAGGAAGGAGGCAAAATTAAAACCAAAAATGTTGTGACTATCTCCGGCACAGAAGTAGTCGAAATAAAAATCAAAAAATGTAACTCTTCTCCGTAGAGATTTTCTCTCCGGGGACGGAGTCGAACCGCCGACATTCTGATGAGATGTTATCCATTACAGTCAGACGCCATGAACCAACTAGACCACCCAGAGGTAGAAGAGTTAGCATAAGTTGTAGTAACTAAAACTATAAACCCATCCACTTTTCCCTTAGCCAAAGGTCCTGCTTATCCAGGCTAGCGTATCCGATAAGCGCTGATAAGCATTGGCTCCGCTAGAAAAATCACCAATTTCTCTTGGGCAGCCAACCATGAGCGCTGTCTGAAGTGTAACAACTCTTGCTCCCAATTGTCGAATATCATGTCGCACTGTCGCCAGCGGTAGAACCACCTTTATTCTCTCCTCTCCTTTTCTCGTGGTGCAAAAGTTGTGCCATATAATACTCTAATACAATGGATGCTCACGCGCTTCTTTCCGCCCAAGGTTGGCGAGGAACCGGCCATTCTCTGCACAAAACAGACGACTCGATTGGTCTCGCAAAGCCTCTATTACTAAATCGCAAGACCAACACCAAGGGCCTTGGCAATACAAAACATTTCACAAGCGACATGTGGTGGATGAACGCCTTTGATGAGCAATTGAAAGGCCTCGATACCTCCAAAAAAGGCCAGGTCGTGCAAACCGTCAAGACCGGCAAACTCAACGCGCTAGATCGCGGGAACGTGTCAAAATACTCCGTTTACGCTTCATTTGTACGAGGCGGATTTCTTGAAGGAACAATCAATTCAGAAACGACAGACGACTCGACAAGCAGCGATTCAGAGAAGAGCGACGATAAGAAAACGGAGGCGAAAGCTACAAGATCAAAAAAGGAGACCAAAGAGGAGAAGAGAATTCGAAAAGAAGAGAAAAAGAAGCGAAAAGAAGCCCGAGCTCTGAGAAGAGCGGCCAAGGCCGAAAGAAGATTGAAGAGAGCCGAGGCGAAGAAAGACACGTCTGATTCTAGTAGTAGTGGAAAAGAAGAGAAGCTCCTTAGACGTGTACGGAAGGAAGAAAAGCGGAAGCGAAAAGAATTAAAGAAGAAAAACTACTAAGGACATCGAAATGGGAGGATCATATACGGCGCATTAGCAGGGAGTTTGGCTTCTTTTTTTTTCTCTCTCTCAAACGCAAGGGATACCCAAATAGAGTGCGTTTCAAGTTTGTATTTCTTTGGATGGATTGGCCGGTCGGCCAGGCTTGCCAGATAGAATCCAAGGCCGCTTGTCCCAAAATTCGTCCCTGATGATATCCAAGTGCTCCACGACCACTTTTGCCTTGGCTCTGCGCTTCTTATCTTTTTCCGCTTGTGACTTTGACTGCACTGCTGGCTCCGCAAGAGCGTCTGCAGCAGCAGCTTCATTATGACTGCCAGGCTCGACCAGTTCATACTACAAAAGTCAGTTCTAAATGCAACCGATTTTGACATGGTCAGAAACTCACATCCCTGAATATTATGCTTCCCTTTTTGAACATCTCCGGTTCATTATTGTAGTTGATCTTGAAGCGTGAAAACAGTATTTCATTCTTATCAGCAGCCAGTGTCCCCTGATACTATGTTAACATAGATAATCTTTAGTAGAAGAAGGGGGCGCGTACAGCAAGTGTTTTCTCTGCCTCTTTATTATCAAGTCCTCCCAGCTGTATTAATTTCCAAAAGGCCGTATTGTATAAGTTGTTGATGTGGCCTAATCGATTAGCACAGTCTTCATTCCATCTTGCTATTGTTAACGTACAATCAGCTTGTCTCCAACTCATGTAGTCGCGGAGGTTCTGCACCGTTGGATAGCACACAGCTCGACCATCAAATGTCGGAAGGGGAAACGAGAGAGGTGTGTCCGGAAAATATGTCGACCAGAGGTAGACATAGTTTGCCGTAAACGTAGAGACAACTGTGCTAACAAGTTTGCTGCAAGTTCTTAGTTGGTGTAGAATGTAGGGTAGGTCAGGTCTCTGTCTCGCACCTTGCTCTCCTCTCAAAGAGGTTGCATGTCTTGTGAAAGACGAAGCTAGGTCGTATTAAATCAGAAGTCATTGTGAGTTACCAGTAAAAAGAGGGACGGTACCTGTATTCATCGCTAACTCCGTAGGAAATGGTGATTTCTGGTAAATCAGTCACAACTGCCTTGGCAGCTGCATTCATAAGATCCAGCGCTCTCTTGTCATTTGGCTTTTCGAATTCATATTTGGCGCACATTCTTGAATAAAAACTGTTAGAAACCACCGCGGACATCATTCTCTTTCATTTTGCGCCTTTACTTGGTAAATCCTCTCCCATCGATGCGCACTACGATCCAAGTATTGGGCATGAGGGAGTCTGGCTGCTCAAAATTTCGAACATATTCAAATCTAGAATAGCCCTTGGTTAGTTAGCCAACCATGGGCCATGGGATTGGAACACCGTACTTTGAGTTTGCCATCTTGTGAATCGAGCGCTTGTAACGCGTCTCAGCTTTTGTCAAAGAAAAGCTTTGTACTTCTTTGACCGTTGCAGCGAGATATCGAACCTACTGTACGATTTACTTGTGCGTCATGCTAGCGCATCCCCGCAGTGGAGCATCAGCTTCTGAATTGCACGTTAGGCTCACGCCTCGAGATGGAGCAATAGATGCACCCCTCGTGTGGCGCATAGGCTGCAATCTGGGCAACTTTTCGTCAGCCTTGCAGGAGGGAGACCCTTCTCTGCTCTGCTGGCTGGAGCTCCTCGCAGCCTTGTCGCGTTTGCCCGTCTACCATGCCGTTCTGCCATTCTCGAGAGGCCCCAGCCCTGCTACCGCGACGATGAATCTCCTTCTTTCAGACGACTACCTCCTCCAGGATTATCCTGAGAGCATGACCAGCACGATCCGGTCCGGCCATGCGACGATGCTGAGGTTTAACCGCAAGGGCGACTATCTTGCTTCTGGGCGAGTAGACGGAACTGTCGTTGTCTGGGATCTGGAGACAATGGGCGTCGCCCGAAAGATGAGAGGACATAATAAGAGTATTACGTTCCTCAGCTGGTCGAAATGCGGACGGTATCTGCTCTCAACATGCCAAGGCTGGAAGGCCATCCTTTGGGATCTGGAGACTGGGCATCGACACCGAGAGGTGCGCTTTCGTGCCCCTGCCTACATGGCTGAACTCCATCCCTGGAACCAGTATGTGCATTGCTCTTCGCTTCACAAAAGTCTGCTGCCTGGTGCCATTGACTCACATGCTCAACTAGTAACATCTTTGTCGCGTCTCTATTCGAAGAGCAGCCGCTGCTCGTCGATATCTCGGATCCAGTCGATGTCAAGCGCGTTCTGCCATCTGCACCAAAACGATCAAACACTGAGAATGATGCTGCTCTCAAAGAGAAGCAGGCCAAAGAAGATGCCAAGCAGATGACGACGTCTGCCATTTGGACCGCGACGGGCGATCACATTATCGCGGGGACAAGTAAAGGCAAATTGAACATCATCGATGCCAAGACACTCGAAATCATATACTCGGAAAAAATATGCACAGGAGTTATCACGACGATGCGAATAACGGGGTCTGGGCGAGATCTACTTGTGAATTCACAGGACCGCATCATCCGTACTTTTCGAATACCCAATCTTTCAGTGGAGGACCTCGACCCCGATACAATACAACTGCCACTCGAACACAAATTTCAAGACGTCGTCAACAAGCTGTCTTGGAATCACGTCACATTTAGCGCTACGGGCGAATATGTGGCTGCATCCACCTACAACAATCATGAGCTCTACGTTTGGGAGAGAAATCATGGCAGCTTAGTCTGTATGCTCAAAGACCCGAAAGAGGAGCAAGGCGTTATCGAGTGGCATCCTTCTCGGCCCCTCTTGGCTGCCTGTGGCTTGGAAACCGGCCGTATATATATTTGGTCCGTCATTAGTCCCCAGAAGTGGTCGGCGCTGGCGCCGGACTTTGCCGAAGTCGAAGAGAATGTAGAATACATGGAGCGAGAGGACGAGTTCGACATATATGCGCAAGAAGAGATTCATCGAAGGCGACTTGACGCTGAGGATGAGGATGTGGATGTCCTCGCGACTGACCCCACCAAGGAGGGAGATGGCCTGGATAATTTTCGCATGCCTATTCTATTTAACTTGGGCGAGAGCGATAGCGAGGACGAGTTTGTTGCGGTTTCGACTGGAACCATGCGACGGAGGAGCCCTGGAGAAAGTCAAGCTGACTTGAGCGCCGGAGCAGAGTCGTCTGCCCCTGTGCGTAAGAAGGGAGGTGCTAGGGGGGGAAGAAATAAAAAGAAGTAGTGATAGATGCTCAAAGCTTAATGGGTTAGCACCTATTCATTCTTGTGCATTGTTAAGCAAAAGTGGCTGATGGATAAACCATGCATGACAGCAATCATGGCACGAGAGATGGTGAAAACATATGAGGCGCGGAGATGCAAATACGCAGCATTGGATGTGAGGTTAACATGAAACCTGTTGAGTCACGCCGGTGCCATGCTTTGCTGGGCGAGTGGCAGAGTTTCGAAGCTGACAAAATAATGGTGAATTTGCCCTACCAAAAGCTGAGCAGATAGCTCGCAGTTTTATGGTCATGATAGTCCGGTGTGGCGTAAAGTGTTTATTAATAAGCTTTGGCCTGAGGCATCAAGCGCTGCGGGTGCAAGGAGGTGGTGCTCCGTAAAGGCTTAGCGGCATCGAAGCACCAGGCGCCTCACGTCCAGAACTTTCAGGCTTCCTCCTCCTACTGTTTTGCCTCGACCACGACAAAACTCTGCCTACGGCCCAAAGTCATCACCAAGCGTGTCGGGCATCGAGTCTGGCACCTGGAATCCCGTCGAGAATTACGATACGAGACGCCGAACTGCGATTTACGTGTTTATACGGCCTCAGAGCTGGTGGCGACGGGGGAGACCTGCCGTGAGGTTCTCCTGGGCCTGTTGGCCAGGACTGGCGATCGAGAGAGCGTCATCTCTTGGCGACTGACAACCGCTATTGTCATCGATTTCTCGACTTGTTGCGACTGGAAATTGTCACTTCTTGCGATTTCTCCGTGATTTTCCTCGACGCATTACTCTTTGACCGCGATTACGAGGCGCGTGCTGCGTTTACCGCCCTCACCGATCCTTTCTAGTAGATTTACGGTTATTCGATTGGAAATTCACAACACCTTCGAAAATGGCGAACCTTTACTTTACCCACTCGAGCGCTCCGCTCAAGACGGTGCAGGAGATCCAATTCGGACTCCTGTCTCCTGAAGAGATCAAGAGTATGAGCGTGGCACATATTTTGTACCCCGAAACGATGGAGGAAGGCGGCACGAAGCCACGCGACGGTGGTCTCAACGACCCTCTTCTCGGCTCGATCGATCGACAGTTCAAGTGCAAGACCTGTACACAAGCTATGGGCGAGTGTCCCGGTCATTTCGGACATATTGAACTGGCAAAGCCCGTGTACCACCCTGGCTTCATCAAGAAAGTCAAGAAGATCCTGGAAATTGTCTGCCACAACTGTAGTAAAGTGCTGGCTGATGAAGTTGGTCTTGTCTTTTCCATGAAGCCTTTGCCTCACTGGATGCTAACCTGAAATCTACCAGAGTGATCCCGAGTTTGTTGCGGCAATCAATACTCGAGATGCAAAGCTCCGTTTCAAGCGGGTATGGGCCGTCTGCAAGAAAAAGCGGAGATGCGAGAATGAGGATCGGACAGACAAGAACAAGGACGAAGAGTTTGCGCCTGGCATGAAGCCCGCGCTCGTTGAAAGCCATGGCGGCTGCGGCAATGTACAGCCTCAGGTACGACAGGTTGCCCTTCAACTGAAGGCGGCTTTCGAGGTAGCTCAAGAGGATGGACCCAAGAGGAAAGAGACGGCTCCCATCACTCCCGAGATGGCCCACAGCATCCTTCGCCGCATTTCTGAAAGAGACCTTGTCAACATGGGTCTTAACTCGGACTACGCCCGTCCGGAATGGATGATTATCACCGTTCTTCCCGTCCCCCCGCCTCCAGTTCGTCCTTCTATTTCCATGGATGGTACTGGAACCGGAATGCGCAACGAAGATGATTTGACCTACAAGCTGGGAGACATCATTCGTGCCAACGGTAACGTCAAGCAAGCTATTCGCGAGGGCTCGCCGCAGCATATCGCGCGAGATTTCGAAGAACTGCTCCAATACCATGTTGCAACCTACATGGACAATGATATTGCCGGTCAGCCTCGCGCTCTTCAAAAGAGCGGTCGTCCTGTCAAGGCAATTCGTGCCCGCCTTAAGGGCAAGGAAGGTCGTCTGAGAGGCAACTTGATGGGAAAGCGTGTCGACTTTTCGGCGCGTACTGTCATTACAGGAGATGCCAATCTGTCTTTACACGAAGTCGGAGTTCCTCGCAGTATTGCCAGGACCCTGACGTATCCTGAGACGGTAACGCCGTACAACATTGGCAAGCTCCATCAGCTAGTCGAGAACGGTCCTAATGAGCATCCGGGTGCCAAGTATGTTATCAGATCTGACGGTACCCGTATCGATTTGCGCCACCACAGGCGTGCAGCCCAAATTTCATTGGAGTATGGTTGGAAGGTTGAGCGACACTTGATGGACGGTGACTACATCATCTTCAACCGTCAGCCTTCGCTGCACAAGGAGTCTATGATGGGACATCGTGTTCGAGTTATGCCTTACTCTACTTTCCGGCTTAATCTGTCTGTTACGTCCCCGTACAACGCTGATTTCGACGGTGATGAGATGAATCTTCACGTCCCCCAGAGTGAAGAGACTCGCGCCGAAGTCAAAGAACTCTGTCTGGTCCCTAACAACATTGTCTCACCTCAAAAGAATGGCCCTTTGATGGGTATTGTCCAGGACTCTCTTGCCGGTGCTTACAAGATCTGCCGACGTGATACTTTCCTTGACAAGAATCAGGTCATGAACCTCATGCTTTGGGTTCCTAACTGGGATGGTATCATTCCCCAGCCTGCTATTCTGAAGCCGAGGCCGCGTTGGACTGGCAAGCAGATCATCAGCATGGTCATTCCCAAGGAAATCAGCTTGAATGCCCCTGAAGACAAGGCTGATAACCCTCTCAACGATACAGGACTGCTAATTCAAGCTGGCGAGCTGATCTATGGTCTCATGAAGAAGAAGAGCATTGGTTCTGCCTCGGGTGGTGTCATCCACCTCTGTTACAATGAATTGGGTCCAGAAGGCGCCATGGCTTTCCTTAATGGCGTTCAGCAAGTGGTTGCCTACTGGCTCTTACAAAACGGTCACAGCATTGGTATTGGTGATACCATTCCGGATAAGCAGACAATTGAAAAGGTCCAAGTGCATATTGACACACAAAAGGCCGAAGTCGCTAGACTGACGGCTCAGGCCACAGCCAACGAGCTGGAGGCTTTGCCTGGTATGAATGTTCGTGCTACGTTTGAGAACAAGGTGTCTATGGCTTTGAACATGGCTCGTGACCAGGCTGGTACAACAACACAGAAGAGTTTGAAGGATTCCAACAACGCTGTCACCATGGCCGAGTCCGGTTCCAAGGGTTCATCCATCAATATTTCTCAAATGACAGCGCTTGTCGGACAGCAGATTGTCGAAGGAAAGCGTATCCCATTCGGCTTCAAGTACCGAACGCTTCCCCATTTCACCAAGGACGATTACTCTCCAGAGGCTCGCGGCTTTGTAGAGAACTCGTATCTTCGTGGTCTTACCCCGTCAGAATTTTTCTTCCACGCCATGGCTGGTCGTGAAGGTCTTATTGATACTGCTGTCAAGACAGCCGAAACTGGTTACATCCAGAGACGTCTCGTCAAAGCTCTGGAAGATCTCAATGCCCAGTACGACGGAACCGTCCGTAACTCTTTGGGTGATATTATTCAGTTCCTTTATGGTGAAGACGGTCTCGATGCGATGTGCATCGAAAAGCAGAAGCTCGGTATCTTGAAGATGTCGGATGAGGCTTTCGAGAAGAAGTATCGCCTTGATTTGGCCAACCCCCCTGAGTGGTTCAGGAAGGACTACGAGTATGGCAACGAGTTGACTGGTGACAAGGCTTCTATGGCTCTTCTCGATGAGGAGTGGGATGCCCTGGTCGCTGATCGTCGTGAAGTGCGACAAATCAACCGCGCAAAGATGGGCGAAGAGGCAATGCAGCTTCCACTGAATATTGGGCGAATGATTGAGACTGCCAAGCGCGTATTCAACGTCAAGGCGAATGACAGGAGTAACTTGAGGCCTTCTGATGTCATTCCTGTTGTGAGAGACGTCATTAGCAAGCTGAAGATTGTTCGAGGTGAGGATCCGATCTCCAAGGAAGCAGACGCAAGCGCCACAATTCTCTTCAAATCCCTTCTTCGCTCTCGACTTGCCTTCAAAGAAGTCGTCAAGGAGCACCGTTTGAACAAGCTCGCGTTTGATCACGTACTTGGCGAACTCCAAAACAGATGGGATCGATCATTCGTTAACCCTGGTGAAATGGTTGGTGTTCTTGCGGCTCAGTCCATTGGTGAACCCGCCACCCAGATGACACTGAATACTTTCCATTTTGCTGGTGTGTCTTCCAAGAACGTCACACTTGGTGTGCCTCGTTTGAAGGAAATTCTCAACCTTGCCAAGAACATCAAAACGCCTAGCATGGCGGTTTACTTGGACACCCCCTTGGCTAAACAGGAGCAAGCGAAGAAGCTGCGAAGTTTGGTCGAGTACACCAACCTCCGATCAATCACGTCGGTCACAGAGATTTACTATGATCCGGATGTCCAATCTACAACCATTGCAGAGGATGTTGACATGGTTGAGTCCTACTTTTTGATTCCGGACGACAGCCAAGATACCATTGATCAACAGTCCAGATGGCTTTTGCGTATTACACTTGACAGACAAAAGTTGCTTGACAAGGAAATCAAGATTGACGATGTTGCTCAGCGAATCAAGGAAGAATATCCTAACGATTTGGCCGTCATTTTCAGCGACAACAATGCTGATGAACAAGTAATTCGTATTCGCACCATTCGTGCTGGCGATGAAAAGGACGAGGATGGCGAAAAGAAGATTGAAGATGACGTGATGCTCAAGCGGCTCGAGGCCCATCTCCTCGACACTCTGACCCTACGTGGTGTGCCTGGCGTTGAGAGGGCTTTCTTGACCAAGGGTACTCGACTTGTCGAGGCGGCCGATGGCTCTGAGCTTGCGCTCAAGGACGATCCTCGATGCACACAGTGGTACCTGGATACTAGTGGTTCAGCCCTCCGTGAGGTTTTGGCTGTACCTGGAGTTGATCCCACACGAACCTACACCAACGACCTCTGGCAGGTCATTGAAGTATTCGGTATTGAAGGTACTCGAGCTGCCTTGGTGAAGGAATTGACTGCCGTGTTAGCCTTTGACGGTTCCTATGTCAACCATCGACACATTGCTCTGCTGTGTGATGTTATGACTTACCGAGGAAGCATATCTGCTGTCACTCGACACGGTATTAACCGAGCAGACACGGGTGCGCTCATGCGCTGTTCATTCGAGGAGACGGTCGAAATTCTTCTCGAGGCGGCTGCTACTGGTGAGCTTGATGACTGCCGTGGCATTTCTGAAAACGTTATGCTCGGTCAGATGGCTCCTATGGGCACTGGCCACTTCGATGTCTTCTTGGACCCGAAGATGCTGGAAACAGTTATTTCGGACAACTCTCGCATGGGCCTCATGCCAGGCATGCCTGTCAAGGAGGGAGACGTCGAGGGTGCCGCTACGCCATACGATACCGGATCTCCCATGGGCGATTCTGGCTACCTCAGCCTCAACTCTCCTGCTGCTGGAAACTTTTCTCCCATCCAAGGTGCAGGTTCGGAGACTCCTCCTGGATTTGGAACAGAGTATGGCGGCGGTGGCTTCGGTGGTATTGGCTCGATGAGCCCCTACTCCATGCGTGGCGCGACGAGCCCTTTCAGCACTTCTCCCACATCGCCGTTCAGTTCAGGCATGGGTGGATACTCTCCTTCGTCGCCCAATACTGGATACTCTCCCACATCTCCTATGATCGATGGTGGAATGGGCCGATATGCGTCGTCTCCTTCATTCAGTCCTTCTTCGCCATCCTTCTCGCCAACATCGCCGATGCTGCGACCGACAAGCCCTGCCAGCCCCAACTATAGCCCAACATCGCCAAGCTACTCGCCTGCATCGCCTTCGTCACCGAGACACTACTCGCCCACGTCGCCGGCTCAATTCAATTCTCCCACTTCGCCTAGCTACTCGCCTGCCAGTCCAAACTATAGCCCTGCCTCTCCCAATTTGCATGGTGCAGGCGCCACTTCCCCATCATATTCTCCTGCCTCTCCTTCGTGGTCTCCGACATCCCCAGAGGCTTACTCGCCTACGAGTCCAAGCTTCTCCAAGAGTCCTGGGACGCAACAGTCTCCCACTAGCCCCAGCTACTCGCCCACTTCCCCATCCTTCTCTCCTCGGACACCTGGCCCGGGAGCTTCAGGCAACCAATAGTAAGTCATGCCCAAACATTTTTTTTAACGTGAAAATCATCATATACTAACATCCTGCAGTTCACCTAATTCCCCAGCTAACGAATGATTTACCTTATTTATGCATACAAGGCACGCTTTTTGCCTTTTGGTTTTATCAATTTACCCCTTGCTTTATTTCCGCGTGTTTTTTTCTCTCTCTTATTGTTCTCATGGTGGAAGGCTTGTGAGGACTTCAGCATGATAGACGTTTTATGCAGGCTGTAACAAAAAGCCAACAATGGATAAAAAAAAAAGAAGTATCTATACTAAAAATACAAATGGTTTTGTCAATATGCGATCCTCTCAGCAGAGATATTAGAAAGGCTGATGGCGGGTTTGCAGCTGACATGTATACTAGACGCGAAGATGAAAAGTTTCTCGTAATTATCTAGGGGATTGATAGTAGCCCAGATTGGAATCAGATTGCAAATAAATGGAACTGGCAGAGGAACGCAAGTTTGTCCTTAGAACGTGAACTTGAAAGTGTTTTCCATCGTGCTTTTGATGCGCATACAACCGTGCAATTAATATGCTGTGTATGATAGTGCCTAATTTTGAGACTTTGTGCTTTTCGGCGGGATCCAAGTTGAAGCAATGGCACAGGTAGTTTGTTGTTACAGCGCCAAAGTGTTGTAGAAACCAAGTACGAGTTCATAACCTCTTTGTGACATTCAGAGTGTGGCTGGACACACGCTACCCATCCTGGTAAGCATGCATGTGCCCAAACTCCGGAGTAAACTCCAGCCTACTTAACGGAAAACCTCCACCCCGCCTTCCCCATCGGTGATGCACTCAACTGATGTAACCTCTTGCAGGAGACTGAAAGTCTGCGTGGTATTTAGGATTTGTTAAAGGTATGTTTTTTTTGGACCCCAGGAGTTTGAAAATGGCCTCTGCGGCAGCCTTAGGCGTCTTTTGGCCAACTATCGGGACTTACTTGTGAGGCTGATACACTCACAGCCCCCTGTTACAACTTAAGCGCCAACACATTTCGGCCCCTTTACAAAGCATCACAATATGCCTGAATCTCAATCTCTGCACTTATTTGACCTCCCGGTCGACCTACTATCCCTCATTCTACAGCCACTTCTCACAGCCCCAAATGGGGGCATCATCTCTCTGTGTCCTTGTACCGCCAGCCCGGTTAATCCCATGCCCATCTTCCTAGCCCATCCATCTCTGTACGCTATCGCTCATCCGATATTTTACGGGCCAGCGAATACATTTGTGTTGGACCTGACTCAGGGCCATGCCTCCCACGTAAGGCGGTTAATAGCAAGCGCTGCAGAGGATCTGCCTGGCGATGTGGAATGGAGCGACAGACTACAACAGACGCAGGACCATGACCTGTTACGTCACACAGGTGGCCGGTCTCTCCTCCTATCACAAGAGGCAAGGCGTAAAGTGCACCGTTTGGAGATGAGAATCGACAAGCTAAGAGGGTGGCTATGGGACGAACTCGGGTTGTTCCTCCGGGATATGGCTGTGCGAGGAGATCTAAGCGACTTGAGCTTGTTGGTGGACTATAGCACCGGGACCAAGGAGAGGACAAGGTCGATTGCGAGGGCTTTTCTGAGAGAGAAGAAGACGGTGTTTGAGAAGCCGCCATTGGAAGGACTGGTGAGGTTGTTGGCAGATCCGGGGATACGGATGGCGAGTTTGAGGGTGAAGGGGAAACATGATCGAGCGTGGTGTGATTTTCATCAGGGGGGAGATTGCATTTTGAAGTCGTTTTTGAGGGTTAGAGAGGGTGGTGATGATGTTATGAAAAATAACCAGGACGAGGAGGTGGTGGAGATTGATTGGAGGGCGATTTTGAGAGTGGTTGATCCGGAGGCGAAGAGGACTGCAGTAGGATGGCATGCGGAAATGTAGAGCATTTTGTGGGTGATGATTTTTGGTGTAGCTCTTTGTGTCGGATGAGCTGGGCTTTGGGACCTGGGCCTTATTTTAGCCTACATGTTATTTCGTGTGGTGAAATCTTGAAGGTAATGGTCTAGAACATTGGACTCTTAGATTATTAACCCATGTGTAATTTATAATAAAGTGTGCTTATACTCATATTTTGTACTCTGTAGGTTATTAACAATCGTCATATTTCTCTTCTACCGTAGTCTCTGATCGCATCCTTTCTTGACTTGGCTAGAATCTGCCTCGCATAGCTGAAGCTTTGGTTTGAGACTCCTTTCAAACGGCGGGATGCTAAATTGTTTAATACAAATTCGATGCTGGATATCCATGATGGGCAGTAGCTCTGTAATTGAAATACCGTCAGAAGCGCCACTTACAACTTACAAAAGGCTGAGTTGCTACCGACGGTGAAGGACTATTACAGCGAGATTACAAACAGGAAGCTGTCCTAATAAGAAAGTTGACATAGTAGCCGGGGGAATACTCTGTACATTGGCTTCTACAAAGACGGATTTAGAGAATAAACTTAACTGGTCGCGGAAGAGCGCCCTTAATAGAAGAATCAACCTAGCTAGACTATTTATGAGGAGAATATGACTAAGTTGAAAAGAGTTGGTAGTAGAAGTTTTTCTATATCCTGGTTGAAACAAATATTTTTATATAAATGCCTATCTGCTAGAGAATTTAAGTAGATATAGAGAAGCAATTGTATAGCAGGCATCTAACAACGAGATGTGAAAACTGAGCCAAGCAATGATATCCCCTTGCACATCACCGCAGAAATACTATCTAGAATAGCTGCCATGCAAAGTTATTTCTTTACGGCACACCTTGGACTTTTCCCTGCCATTCGTAAATTCGCATGTGTATGTGAGTCAATGCTTTATTGGCCCTCTTCCCACGGCGGCGACTCACAGTTGACCAAGATGGATGTAGCAAAAATGATGGATTTTCTTTAACGTCGCAAGTTTCTTTTTTCCCCTTTTCGTTCTTCATGCAAATCTTTATTTGCTGTCATCAAGATTCGGGCCATCGCGACATATTGGCTTACAATGGGAGAGCCATTAAGAGCCGCTCTCAAGTGTCACGATACACAACAGTGACGGTAAACGAGCAAACCTCATGAAACTAAGCAATGAAGGAGTGTAGGATTATCACCATCAAACTGCTTCGCATTATCGCCAGCAAGTCCAAGGACTCTTATAAGTACTGTTGGCGTTCTAGCCATCATCTCCGTGTAAACCAACAACGACCTCACATTTCAAGCTCTCAAAAGCCATAAAGAGTCGAAAATTTGGGTCTCCAGCTGGACAACTCGTTGATCGAAACGCCTCAAGAAATCTCAAGTTGCTACACTAATCGCCTTTGCAGAATAATAAATCATTTGTCCAAGGGTCCTCTCAATGCCCCGTTCGATCGTCAGAATGCCCCGTTCTAGGAGAAGCAACTCAACCCGGAGCGGTTCCTCATTAGAGTCTGATGATTCCCGTGAAAACAAGCCAAATCCTACCTGTGAAGACTGCGGCGGCACTGGCTCGTATCGGATAGCTATAGAAGAGGAAGCCGTTGTTTCTTGCAATGTTTGCCGGGGACGGGCCTGGGTCGTTTGCTGTCAAGGTCCGTCTATTTGCTGCGTATATTGCCACGGTGGAAGACCACGCCGTGTTGCGTGCGGTCGCTGCCATGGCGCAGGCAATGTATCAGTGATCAAAACCAGGTACAGGGAGGTGGAGTGCCAATGTGGGTACTGATAGCTGGATTGTCGTAGAGAGCTGAGCTGAGCTAAGCTCAACTACCTACTTTCCCTATAACTTCTTCCTCGGAGTTCCCCGTATCATTCTGTATTTCAATATCTGCGGCTGGCTCGCTGGATAAGATGTGCTTTTGCCATTTCCAAAAGCTAATACAAGACATATTGGGGGGGCAATACTGCTAGTAAAGGGGAAAGAATGGAGACAAGATGTCATCGGACATTATACGGAATTGAGTTGATGGTCGTTCCTATTTTTAGGGCTCCATAGATCTACCATTCGCAAAGAAGGGCAGGACAAAACGAATCAAAACGTTGTGTTAAATTTGAACCAGCTACGTGTGAATATTTGATAAGGTTTAGCATATCGTGGTGTAATGAATAAACTTCAAGTGGCTGGTGACAGGTCTGATTCTTACTCAGCTGATACTGACTTCATTCGTTGTATAGTGCTGATACAATTGAATTGAATCTACGTGCAGCATTTCATTCTGTTGAACAGCTCTCCTAGAAATGTATTTGGCATTTATCACAAATCCACTTTAGAGAAAAGAGCAGGCTGATGAACAAGGCAAAGCGGCCGTATGCAAGGTAAGCGGTCAGCTGAACATGGAGCGCTCGCATACCTTACATGCAGTAGGTATACTTGCATAGTAGGGCTCTAGCGATTCCCAGTGATGTCAGCACCACTGTGAGAGTTCATTTCGTCTTTCGTCCGCTTCAATTCCATTTTCAGAGGAATAATCACTCCATTTGAAGAAGACGCTTATGGTACCTGTGGACGACGAATCAGATACTAACAAAGAGGACTCTGTACGACTAAATTACTGAAATCTCTGGGCTAATAGGTAGGATAACCGGAGATAGTCACCACGATTTTGTGCAACTAACCAGCGCAACTAGCAAGGATGACGGGCCAAGGCCTATGGGCTAAGCGTGGTCAAAGCTTTTCTGCTCTTTAGATCTCATGTGGGGGCCTTGTTGATCGGATCAGGGCCCTGTCCCAAGGCATCCGTTGAATGCGACGCAGTCCTGTACTCTCCTGTAGTAAAACTGCCGGAGATGCGATTTGGCGATGGCAAAGACGAGGAGCCACAGCATCATGGGGCACTCGGCATTGCTCGGCATTGCGCTGGTTGTGCCTCTATGTGCAATTCTTGCCTCTTTCGTCATCAGTTGGATATTGTATACATCAGAGGCATACATCAAATGAAAGGGCAGTAAGTGAAATTCAATGCTGGCTATGTTAGGTAGACATGTATCTAGGTACCTACCGAAGATAGAAGATGCCCAAATCTAGCATCTATTTAGGGAGGTGTAGCTTGGGCCCAACTCCTGCCAATGCTTGCACAACGTGCCTGCCTCGTTGATCTCTGCTGGTCCGCCGCCCCTTCCTCGGTTAGAGCGATGCCCCTTTGCTCTTGGCAGGTGCCAGGCTGTGCCGTTGCCAGTGAGTACAGGTAGTACAGCTGCATTTGTGTTGCATTTTCTTCTACATGTACTCTCCAAGATTAACACACTAATTTTCAAAATGTGCTCAGCCCAGGATAGCTCGCTCTCTGTAGGTGTAGAGAGAACCCAGCCTTCTAAGCTCCTCCACTGCTGAGATTTCTTCTTCACAATCTCCATATCTTGGCACACACGGAGATATCACTAACCCCCTTTGAAAATCCCAGTCCCATATAAAACGCATACAACAAGCGTTACTCGCCATCTACATCCCCTCCTCGGTCATTCACCGCAAGTTTGCAATGTAACCGCCGCGTACTCGCTAGCCGTTCAGCGAGACGGACGTTTCGGCCTTGTTGTACCCCATACCTAGGTAGGTAACTACAGCTACCGCTGCTATTGGCTGCCTGCACAGGAGCCAACGTAGGTACAGAGCACTTTTTACAAGGCAGGGAGGAGATGCCAAGCACAATGAGAAATGAACGAGGGAGGTAGAAAAGTACGAGAGCAGAGACAGGAGCAGTACAAGGCGTGGGGGTTTCTGTCGGTTTTCCCCTCCCCGCGCTGGAGCTGCTGCTTTCTAACTGGCCACGAAGAGGAAGAGAACAGCCACTAAATTCTTGCGGTTGGTAGCTTAGCTTTGGGCATTATTAGGTATTCGTATTACCATTCCGTCAGCACAAAGAGAAAGAAAAAAAAAAAAAAAGGGAGAAGCGACAGCAACGAGAGCAGCAACAGCTCAAAAAGAATCGCTGTTCGGACAGAGAGAGACTCCTATCTCCTTGTGGAAATAAGAAACGATGAAACAGCTTCCCCTCGTCCGCTTTACCCAGCCCCTCGCCCCCTGCAGGCGTACAAGATATGCCTTGCGCAGCATGTATACATGCATACATGTACATACATGCTCGCAAAGACTCCGAGTAGCGACATCAGGGTCCAGAGCTTTTTTTTTTTTTTTTTTTTCCCTTCTTTTGCCTTCTTTTCCCTGCATGTCGCACATCCCAAGGCCTCGGGAATCCAGGCCTGGCCTCGGCATACAGTAACCTTTTCTAGCCGTGGCGCACCACCCCATTTCCCAGATCATGCTATGCTTGCATGAAAAACAAACGACTTCTTCTACTATACCTTAGTAGAAAAATAAAATAAAATAAATCTTTCGCTTCTTACTATTGTTGTGTAGCACAATTTTAGCACACGAGACACTATTGAATTTTATTCTCTCTTTCTTTTCTTGCCTCTTTCGGCTATCCCCGGCGACGGTCGAGTGGAAGAGCCGGAACGGACTGCAATCGTTCTTATGGAGTAACACGAGTAATATGGAATAGTAAAGTCCGTGGAGCTCTGGTAAGGACTCTCTCTATCTCAGGCGTATTAGTGAGCAGCTGAGAACATGCGCATGCACCCCCTGGAATATGCATCTCTTTTTTCTTCCTTCTCTCCAAGATATCCATCAATGGCACCTAGTAGAAGCACAAAGCGAATTTTGTATTCATAATCAAGTCTCGCAATTTGCTACCGCCAAGCTGCCTCGTCACCATGTCTCACTCTAAAAAGTGATACCACTAAAATCAAAGTTAGAGACAAAAGAAAGACTCCCTAGGCTTGGCCTCAAACATTGCATTTCAAGCTTAAACTGACATTCGCCTGCCTTTTTCCACCAGACAGCATCGCTCCAGCAGAGACATGAATTTTCCCCACGTAGAGCAGGATGTGTCGGCACCGCCGCCACAAGAAAAAGGATCAAGGCAGCAGGTCACAGGTCTGATGGCAGTAGCACGGAGTTAGATGTGTGTGTTGATAGAATTTCTTGTGGTGTATTGTCACTGCATATCTTGCTAAGCCAATTTGCTCCAAGATCTGCCTCTTGTAGTACAATCTGTTCTAGACTAAGTGTGTTACCCAAAATAGGCCTTACATGGCGCTTGTTCAAAAACTGTTTGCATTCTTTTTTCCCAATCAATTGGCCAAAATCGCAGAGAAATGAGAGAAGAAAGATAATCCAAGTCGCTCCAATCCATCCATCCATACCATTGATTCCAAAAGGAAGATTGCCAAGCCAAGCGTACAAGGCGCTAAAGAAAGGCGCCAAGTGCCAAGAGAGAGTAAACATTCCCCCTTCGAGTCATTTCATGCAGCTTCTTGATAGCAGCTTTGGACTTGTTTTTTGGTCTGAGTTTGTGTGTGTACGTCGCCCCAAAAACTTTTTTTTCAAGTATAATGATAACAGTGGCTTCGCTCGCTCCCATTCCTAACAGATAGAGACGAATAAAAAAAAAAAATAAGATCACGCTAAATTTCCAAATGTGTTCATGTTGATTGCCTTTCCTTGGCTGTCTTAGGGAGAAGAGGGAATGTCGTGAAAGTCATCCTTGTGGTCACCGTCGTGCTCACCCCAGTAGACAGGACCCAGCTTCAGCACCCTGAAGCCAGTTGTGGAGCTCAAGCTGGACGAAGAGCGTCGCCTCTCGGGGATCTCACCGGAGCGGCTGGAGGGCATCTGAGGATAGGAGGAGGATGTGGCCGGTGCGAGCGAGAGGAAGGATGAGGGTGCCATCTCTGGAGCGGCTTCGACGTCATAGAAGTCGTCCTTGTTCTGGCCAATGTGCTCGCCGTAGTAGACGGGGCTGAGCTTCAGGACTCGAAGGCCCGTTGGGGAGCTGATAGAGGCCCGTCGGGGTCTGGCTGGGCTCTCGGTGACTGAGGGTCGTCTGTCGGGTTGTGGGTAGGAAGAAGAAGTAGTAGGTGCCAGTGAGAGGAAGAAGGAAGGTCGGCGCTCAGCCAGAGCGGCACGGGCAAAGTCCATGGACATCTTGGAGATTTTGTGTGTTTGTAGGTATAAACCGATTGTTTATGGAGAGAAGGTGGATTGAGTTATGTGAGAGTCGTTCTTTGTAGGCGCGGAAGAGAGCTTTCACAAGATGTGTTTTGCAGGAGGAGAAGAGGAAATTTTTGATTATTTATTCGATGATGGAGGAATAAAGAGCAAGAAAGAAAACAAGATCGATAGAGCTAGGAGCGGATGGCGTGCTCTTTATGCTCGCAGACTTCGGCACTCGTGTCACAGTAACTCGCAGCTCAAGGAGGTACGTACGTAACTCTAGACAGCCGCTACTGGCGCTAGGCCGTCAATCCCTACAAGACGGGGGACCCGCGCAAGATCGGGAGCACGGATGTCGAGAGATTGTCATGGGGATGATGGTATAAGCACAAATACGGAGCTGCCGTATGTCATTGAGACGCGGGCTGAGACGAGACGTGGCCGAGGATCTGACTGACGACATACCCGATTACCAACTCACTCACTGCCGTCTGGGCATTCGCCTCCCACCAGCCCTTTTGCCTCAGAGCCCAATTACACACTCCCATCATGTGAACCTGACGCGTTCCCACCCTCTCTAGATTTTGTGAAGCGGTGGCCCTCGCTGCCTCGCCATTGGGTCCAGGACTGTGCCTTCGCGTTGCCCGCTGCATATCAGTGAACAATGGCAGGGAAACGGTTGGACCATTCGTGTTGCTCTTCATGCAACTACTGGTATGGCCCCCTTCCCCTAGCAGCGCCAATGATAGAGATCGTTCCCCCCACGCCAACTAGGTAGTAGGTCTCATTTTTTTTTTTCCCTCCCCCAGGATGCGTTGCTCTGGATTCTAGCCCGGTTCTTTCGGCCTGGCGGTCTTCGCGGCAAAGACAACTGGAGATAAGAGAGCCCACGTGCGAATTTCAAACAGCCCTAGCGCTGATTGGGTTTAAAGCAAGTTGCCGTATTCAGTTTGCACAAAAGGCATAAAAAATAAATAAAAGAGCCAGAGATTTACCGAATGACAAGGGGCGCACCATCTTCACCAGGCGGCCGGAGCCTGTGATCACCGGCGAAGTTTAAAGCGGTGCCACGGCGCGAGGATTCAAATGTCAGAGGATGGAGTTGCAATATCACGGAAGCCGAGCTCCACTTGATGCTCGGACGGCAGTATTGCAGAATCGCAAATCGATCCGGGGTAGGCACCGTAGTCCCGGCTGATGCTGGAGGCTTATTGGATGCCCGTCCCGGCAGCCAAAGGGATTTTTCGGAACCGCACGTCGGGAAAAACATGCCAACCCCAGCGCTGCCATGTGCCTGGCCTCGGGTTCCTGTGGTGGGCCAAGGCAGAATGCGGGGGAGACAAGATCTGGATTGTTTTGAGATCTCTGGCATCAGGGATATAAATTCTTTATTGAAGACTTGGGGTTGTTTTTTGACGTTATATCCGTGCCGGGTCATGCCACTTTCAATCCCGATATATCTTCGTCGGACTAAAGGCATGTTTGCATTCCGAAGCTGGCCGAGTGTGGCATCGTCACTATGCCTAATTGACATGTGAAGTGTCAAAATTGAAGTCTTGCAATGACGATGAGATGAAGCAACGCACGGGTAGCAGCGGTTAACTCATAATAGCTGCGTTGCGGCTAACGGGCTGCCGCCAATGTCAGTAACGATCGTAATAAAGCACAGAGTACTACTACCCTTTGTACCTGATTGAACGGAGCTTGGAAGCTAGGCTTTAATAACTTAAAAAGAATGGTCAGTGTCTACCGTAATAGTAGGTATTCATAGTACTCGTGAAGAAGCAATGGACTACAGGAGCAAAGAGACAGTAGCACAAGTAAACATACCTCTATGTCGCGGCAAACTAACGGACCATATGGCGGCGACGAAACGATCGACTTTATCCATAATCATGTAAGCCTTGGCCAATACCATATGACCAGCCAACGAGAGGCGATAGTATATCCTCCAAAGAATTTAGAAAGCCCATGAATGAAGTGAGTTCCTCTCTCTTCAAACCTGCAGCTTTCTCAGCATTGATCAGATATATAAATTCACTCGAGCCACTTCTCTTCCATTGCATGTGGAAGGTTGAAGATGCCTTCGCACAAGATGTTCAGCATAATTCATTCGTGATCACGTTTTCCTCATATATATGAGTCGACTATATTGTCGCAAAGTTGTAGAGCACATGTTGAGGTCGCATAAGAAGTAGCATATCTATCTCTTCGAGTCTGTGACTCTCTTTGCATTGGTCGCGGATGAAGAGGGACATACTTACTTGAGCAATACTCTTTAATTATCTTGAAGTTTGAGAAAGTTCCAGAGATATGTCAATGCAGTGCTATCCTGACGACTTGTTGGCTTCCCATCCACGAACCGCATCACATTTGGGAAGAAGTCGTCTTGTTATGGACAGTATCAGAGACTTGAACGAATGCAGAAAAGAGTGGTTGAGTCCTCGCATCTTGCCGAGTATTCATAGCTGAGCTCTCATTCTATTCGTATGCCCCTTACGTTCCTTAAGTCTCCTAGGCAGACAACTATCTGTGCCCGTAGCTGAAGTTGAGTTAGCTTGGAGCAATACAATGCACGCATACCCTTTACTTACAGCCATGAATAATCACTCAGAATAGATGTGCTTCAAAACGTATCAGATTCCAACGCTCATGTTTGCCAGCAGACAGACATTGAGTGCTTCTATTTTAAACATATGGTGTACACCAGCTGCTTTAACCGTGGCTAAATGAAAGAATTTCTTCATCACCAACCGATAAGTCATTTGGCAGTATACCCGATAATAAAGTGCTGCTGTTGGTTATATCGAGTTTGCAAAACTTGCCCAGAACAGAATATGAGCGCACATTAGCTGACGATATAGGCTGAGCTCCCCAATCCATCGGGGGCTATCATCGAGCTCCAGAACTGAGCGGAGCTTCTAATCCTTCAGTCCGGCCTTCCGAAATACGAACAAGACTATATGCAATCTACATGCCTGCCTGCATGGTTAGTGGGAAACGAGAGTCTCTGATCGGAAAGATATGGGCCTCGGAGAAAGTCTGAAGGTACCATATCATCCATCGTTCGAGAGGGGTGTGTATAAGACACCCTCAGTGCAGACACGGGTTCATCGGTCAAAAATCTGCTCGAAACTAACCAAATAAATCATTCTGTTGGTGATGAACTCTCTCAAGATGCAGATTTACCATGCACATGGTCATGTTCTGCGCAATTAAGTCTCTATGGTGCTTTTGGCATCGGGCCGGTCTGCCGTTCTGCCATTACTTCCTGTCTTGACTAGCTCCACGGTGGAATAGCTCCGTTCATAACGTAAAGAATATTGGCTCATTGAACCAATCCATTTATTGGCTCTAGGCATGCTGGTTCTCCTAGTATATTGGCTAGTCTGTCGTATCAACATGCCGTACTTTGCTGGCGTCTGTTGACATGAGGTTGTCCCCCTGAGCCGTTGATACAGCTACTCAGCTCTAAAGCCCCATTTCGGTTTAAGCTCTTCGAGCCTCAGTGGGTCGAGTTTACCGCGAGTGGTAATTGCAAGCGCTTAAATCGGCCTCTGATTGGTTCCGCCACCCGGGGCCCTAATAGCGTCGCATCGAGATGCCCGGCATGGATGGCAACCTCAACGTAGCCGCCAAAGTGTTGCGCTCCTGGATGGCAAAAATGCTCATTCTATATGTTGGATATCGTATAGACGGGCGCCCGCGCTTCTTTAGCTGGCAATACGCGCGGTAAGCCTAGGGCCCAATACTTTTTGAATGTTGGTCGTTGGTTTCCCGAAAGGGCATTTCTGGTTAGTCTTGCAGCTGCTCCGGCCGATGTGGGATGGTATGGATAGCATCTGCATCTGCTCAAGTCCACGGAATCAATTCCTTCCTGAAGACGTTAGAAATCGAAGCAAGCATGGCGTCGATCTAGACATGCAATAGTGACATTTTCTGCTGCAGCCAAGACGAACCAGCCCCCAATATTCGATTCCCTCGCAGAAGTTCCGAGGTCGGGCACGATGTCTCCTTTATCCAACCGTGAGTGATAGAAGGGAATATGGGTCGTGGTGATCAACGCCATGATAGGAAGTGGTCTTCATATTGACTTTTGATCTAGCGTTGTCAGACCCTTGGTCAATTGATACCTGATAAAAAAGATGGTCATTCAGCCAACTGGACCGTCGCAATGCCATGCGGCTTGAGCTTGTACTTGACAGTACGTCAAGTAAGAGTGATATTTGTTGTAAAAGCCACAAGTAGCTGAGCAATTGTATATTTAGTCAATCATATATATAGGTAGCAGCAAGCTTAGGTAAGAAAGAATAAAGCAGTTGGACGAAAATCTGGCAGAGCTGCTGCTTCAGAACATCAATGTATTGCAATGTATTGTTTGTTGGTCCGGGGTCACTATGAACCCGTGCAACACTGTCTTATTTTAGGTCTCGTAGAAGAATACCGGTAGATTCCAATAGAGACACAGTCATTTGACTGCTGTGGAAGGTACCTTGGCTTAGCTGTTAGGAAATTGTGTGTGGCATTGGATCACTGTGAGCCACAGGTGGAACTAGCTGTCATGGTGCAGTCCAGGACTGATATCATCATAGGAGCCATGTGGCCATCTACCACTTAGACAAGCGTTGGCGCTGATCATGAGGCAATTGGATCATGCCTTGTAGGTAACATTGAGAAACGCACAAGTATTGCTGCGCCATTGCACGGTTAGTTATTTCTTATAAATGTCTAAAAGGCTTGTCGGCTGATCTGGGCTGATGGAAGGGTCATCTTGCTCGGAGGCGGTCATGAATTTGGCCGCGAGGCTTCAATTGCCGAGTGCGGCAATTACAAAGGCCGCATGAAGGGCCGCATTGACTTTTGGACGGGAAGATCTCGAGAGCCGTAGGTGAGGGATCGGCCGCATCGTCGGCCGCGTCCTCGAGCTCTTCATGTGAACAATCGACCAGCCTCCTTGAGGACCTCCTGCAGGTCGTTTAGTCAATGAGAGTGGCAGACTATCGCGGCTAATAGCAATAAGTGCCTCAATGAAACTAACAACTAGTTCTGATGAGAGGAAATTAGCAATCACCTACATGACGCCACAAGCCTGGGTGGTCTTGTTGGGAAGCTCGACTGTCTCAACCTTGCAGCGAGGCGGAGAACAAAGGCAGACATCGAGTTCAGGGGGCCGTAAATGCGGCCGCGGCATGTGCTCGGCGGACTAGCAACATCGTTGTATAAACAATCGTCGGCAGTATCTCACCGGAGACTAGTCGATGGATGGGTTCATCACAACTCATTGTAGGTGCAGGCCACAACCAACAAGCGTAGAAGAGCGGGCTATCTCGTAAACACGCCACCACCTTCGTCGTGATCCCAGTCCTTGTTTGGTGATAGTACTTGTGTCTATGACAAGCAAGCACGTCGGGCTGGGGTGGAGAAAAGCTTGATATTGATGCAATTGAGAGATTGAGAGTCATGCCAAGTCCGTATATGATGTCCAAGGGGGGTGGAACAACTTTGCAGGCATGCATTAGAGTCTTAGTCCGATGGTGTTGTTCCATCCTTCGCGGCACCGCCCGCGTGGATCTGTAGACCGGACGAACCCAGCAAGCGCGAGGACCAACGCAAGAAGCAACGGATGCTTGATTGTAGCGGTACAAGCGGTGGCGGTGGTACTGGAATCATCAGAGACGATAGGGTCATAGGCTGGAAAAAAGCGACGTAACGCGGACATCAATAAGCGCAGTTCTCATCTAACACAGCAGCTCGAACAACGGAAATGCAACCACGAATCCCCCTCAGCCACCCATCAGCGTCGTCGCTGGCAGTCCAGACTGGCCAGAACCATCGCCGGATGACGACATGAGGTTGAGATCAGGAGAGCGAGGCCAACGCGCTGCGCTTGTTGTTTTCCGCTTTTGAGCCTCCGAGGGCGGTTCGTTGGCGCGGCGCCTCGACATCCCTGGTGGTCGCTTGTTGTCGAAGTGTGAATGGAGGAAAAGGCTCGAGCCGCCTGCCACAGCCGCGCGTGCGGAGGCTCTTTTGTCCTCGCAGGCTGACCAGCGATCGGCTGACCAATGGCCGCACAGGCGCGAGGCCCCACCACCGCCAACTGGAAGCGCCTCATCTCGAAAAGTATCGCTGACTTCTTCATGTTGGCAGCGAATACCTGCATGGTCGTCGCTTGGGCGGCTGTGTCTTTTTCTCCTTTTTGCCCTCTTTGCCCTCGTTGGCGTCCACAAGCGCGGCGCAGGGCTTCTTTGCGCTGTTGGCGCGGCTCGACAAAAGAGCAGAGCAACAGACAAGTGGTGTAAGAAGTGACTTCGGAGCGCTCATTGGCAGGCTGGGGAAATTTGGGGAGGCTCAGCTCAGGAACCAGGCACGGGTACCTTTTCTGACATGGAAGCGCAAAGCCACATTTCAGCCTGCACCAGGCACGAAGCAGGATCTGAGCCTCGGAGTCTACTTGGACGGCTGAGATGACTAATGATGTTATTGTGTAGATGGATGTCCAAAGCTCTACATGCTACTAGGTACATGCACTAGGGATGGAGATGGGAGTCATATGCTGCACAACACCACCATTCCAACGGGAAGCTGCAATACTAATGACCCAATCCGAAATTAAGAGGAGCACTGCACGGTATCAAGGATTTCGACCCAACGATATCAATCCTGCCGTGTCGGAGTAGGATGCGGCAGAGGCTGCAAGAACATTGGACGGACTTACGAATAAGACACGCTGCATGGGGTGGATACACGACGTCGGATCTGGGCTGCAGCATGTTTGCGATGGACGTCGTTCCTCAGGTGCCCGTCGGACATATTCGGCCTGTCCATTGAGCACAAACGCTGCGGAATTACCCCATGGCAAATAAACAACATTACCGCACATTGCAGCAACAAAAGATCCTTGAGCCCTTTCGCTTCGGTAGCCTTGACTAGGGGGGGGCACTTACTGTGGATGACGCTGCATATTGCCATACTGCCATATACCAAATACCTTGTATAACGCAATACGGCATCGTCAATGTAGCAGATACTGCTGATCGCCAGCTAACCCTAGACGTTGTATTGCTGCTTCGCCAGAGCAGCTTACAAGCTGCTTCCTCTTGGTGAAGCTCCCTAAGCCCCCGCTCGAGGTTTGCTTGACGGGGGCCGATCCTGGTTCCAAGTCGTCCTTTTAGCGGCAGCCGACGTCAACGCCACAGCCCACAAGAATCATTGTTGTTGGTTCTGCAACTGCGCTCTCCTCCAATCCAGATGCAGAGATTCTTCATCGCTAGGGCCAGCTACCAGGCACGTAGTTGAGCCGTGATACCCAGACACCTCTTGCTGTCAACTAGCAACGAGCTACATATAATAGGTCTGGGGCAGAAAAAGAGGGCTTTTTGGCGCAGCAGGTTTTTTATCCACCAACGAAGCGGCCTTTTCCACTGCCACAATGCATTTTGTTTCATGGCCTCTGTAAAGTAGGTATTTATGCCCTTTTTCTTTTTTAACGGCGTGACGTGGGAGCCGCACTGCTCAAGATGGGAATAACTGAAAGCCTAATATGTGATCCGATATGCCCATTCCAGCAAATGATGTAACCCTGCTCTTCCGTATTGGGACATGACAGTGCTGCCCAGGCAATATGCGGCCCCCGACGGCATCGGCCTTATGAATACACTGGTTGCAGAGAGCCAACCTTGGCCCCATGAGTCAAGGCCAATGTCCAGACTGACGGTTCAGGCATTCATTCAGGCTGACAGAGATCGAACTCATTATTTCCATCCTAGTAATAGAAGGCTGTGGTCGGAGGGCAGCACACGGACTGCAAACAAAACTGGCTGCATGACGATAGGTTTCAGGCCTCGTCAAGGCAAAATGCATTGATCAATGCAAGTCAATACGTATACGCTCGTGTACATGAGTCTCCAGTTAAAACTAAATCAAGCAACAAATCGCGCCTTGACGAGTTTTTTTTTTTTTTTTTTCTTTTTTTTTTCCCTCTTCGGCGTGTGTGTACATATGGAGACCCCAGTTACTGAGCTATTACATACTAGAAGCGAGTGGCGCTTCTCTTTTCATCCTAATGAAGAAAATGATATCGATTAGTGAAATCTAGAATCGTTTCACTGTTGGACGCTGCCGATATTACATCAAGCCGAGCTTGCTGCCCTTGTCTCCGTACCCCCAGCCATATAGGCATGTACACATATAAGTAGCGAATAGTACTGCCAAGTACATGTAGCTACTAAGTGGTATCCACGAGAGCTTCAACAGCCCATCCTTCAAGCAGATTAAGACGCTGAATCGCTGCGGATCATGTGCGACATCCCTCTCTGGATCCACAGGGCGTCTAACGCTTGTGATACCCCCGTCGACTTTTTAGAGGCGCAACGGACAACGCCGCCTTGCCCGGCTGGGCAACCGGCACGACCAACAGCACAACACACTTCCAATTGGGATGCGGGAAACGCATCAGAGGCTGCTCACCTGTTCGCCGGCTCTTTCTGCCAGCCAGCCAGCCAGCATCAATGGCCTGGTTAGGCTCTTGCTCCCTCCGACAGGGGGACCGTGTGAAGCTACCAAAATGTACCACTCCGGGTCGGTCCCACAGAGGAGCCCAAACCCCCTTCACAGCAAACCTGGGCCTCTCTGGACGTTGGAGCTGGTGACACTGGCACTTCGGTGAACGCGCCAAGTCGTAACCAGAAAGTGGCTGTCGATGATGGCTCTTGGTGTGACCCGCGCGTCCCGTTTTTCCTGTTGCGTTGGCGGCTTCTTCCCGACGCCGGGCAGCAATATCACGCATTTGGTAGCGACGATATACTTTCAATGTTGCAGTCTGTGGAGGATCCAGCTCTCCTTTGTCTGTTCGTTGAAGCCATGGCGCATGTACCCGCGATTCTCTCCACTTACTCGTCCATGGGCCATCCGCATGTCACTTCTCGAGACACTAATTCACTAACTCATCTCCTTCGGCTGAAAAGAGTTCGTGTCTTGCTCCTCCTCTCGGCACTCGCTCCTAGGCTATCCGCCATCTAATCCCCCGGCTCCTAGACTTGGCTTTTGTTCCGTGGTACAACGATCCGGCTACATGCATCCAAGGCGTATTTTCCCGTCTCTCTTTCTTCCCCATCTTGTTTAGCACACAAAGGGGCCTCAATAGTAGTGTAGTACTACACAGCACATCATGTTTGCGGCTCCACTGAGTCGCGATCTTGCCAGGGCTCTTAGCGTGTGGGCATGCATGTAAGTCGAATAGCTCTTCCGCTGGATCTTCAACGTAACGCGACCAACGCCGTTCTACAAGTAAGGGGGGAGGGCGTGTGATGTCGAACAATGAAGACGGGGGTGAGAGCTACTGAAGAAAAGAGCGAACTTGTACGAAAATTCCGCTCCATACTGGTACCATCAGCATTAAAGTCAGAACCTAGAGTTGGCTACCTACGTGTGTGGCTGGTGACATTTCCATCCAAAATCTCCATCAAAAGCTGTATCAAGAGTTGCACGCCTACCCATTGTAAGCAGCTTACAGCTTGAAGCCCCAGCATAGCTCATATCCCATCATGGCACCGATTGCGGCTGCTGCATAGTAATAGCTCCTGACGCCTCGCAATGGTGCCCTCGAATTGCAGGCCCGGTGGGGGCTAGGCCTTGAGGTGAATCTTAGATGGAATCGCCTCCACTTTCTTCCCCTTCCTCAAGTGTTTGTTCAAGTTCTCTTGCATCTCTCCACCCACAACCAAACCAATCTCTACCATCCCAACAGACCCCCCACCACACACACACACACACACACACACACCTTTGATCAAAAGATGCGAAAGATTCTTCGACCACATGCCTGCTGCTCTCTAGCTACATGGGTATAGACATTGCATACAAGTCTCTATGCAAGCATCCATACATGTACATGCGTACATACATACATACACACATACATGGATGGACATGGACCAGGGGGCCAGGCGCGGAAGCGTTGTTGGTTCTGACCTTCTTTTGAGGCCTTGCCGACCGGGTACGCCCACAACTGGGGGCCCGCGCAGACATCCTTTGGCAAGGCCTTGTGCGCAAACTGCCGATGCTGCGATGCCTATTCATTCCTCCAGGTCGACGCAAGGCCCAGAGGTCAAAGCTATTTCATCTCGCCACACTGCCTCCTCCCCCCGTCTCGCGGAATAGGAAAATATGCCCCCTGGCGAGAGAACAGGCCAGAAGGCAGACAGATTGAATCCTCGCGCCTGCCGCAGAGCAGACACGACTCCAGCTAACACAACTCGGCGGCACACCATCAACCAACGGCCGCGTATACGAGCACCCATTGGCGTCGACTAACAACATAATCTGTGTCGGCTCCCCGACCTGTTGTTCCTCCCGGGTTCGTCCTGATGTGCATCTAACGGCAGTGTACATGCGTCTGGCAAGTCCCGAAAATAGAGGAAGCAAACAACCAACAACGATACATTGCACATCAGTTGACGTCTTGGTGTGTGTAATCTGCCTCAAGGGTGCCTGAAGGGGGCTTTATGCTTGAGCGAGGACGAACACCAACTTGAGCAAACAATGCCAATTCAGCCTCTACGCAGTCCCCAAGGCTTTCATCTTTTAATCTACAAGTTATATAAACGACGAGCATACCTGCTTCATTTCTCGATATCTCATCACAAGCTTCATCCAGCTTTAGCATTCATCAGCAACATTCGACAAAAGCCTTCACATAGACCAGCCTTCTTTACTTGTTGAAAAATTCCAGCTCTTCGAACGAATCGTCTCTTTAGAGTCAAAGGTGTTTATACCAAAGCCGCAAAAGCTTCACAGTTTACGCCAAAGGTGTCAAAGAGCGCAACTTTGTATGCATAAGTCATCCTCTAAAGCTTGCAAATAGAGCAAAAGATATACTAACACGAACGCCTCCTCTCTAGCGAGCCAACTCCATCCTGCAACTTCCTAGCTCTATTCCGCATAACACCTCTCCGATACAATCAATATGTGCGTCTGGGTCGTTCGACAGCACTACACCTACTGTGGCTGCGTAGTCACAGAGAGTGAACGCAAACCCACTTGCGGCTGCTCCAATGTCGTGGATCAGGGAACCCAAACATGGGAGGGATACTGCAGGCGCGCTGTGTGCCCCAACCCAGGCCGTTGATGCTTCTCTAAAAGAATAGAGAAAACTTCACACTGAGCCTGGGCCTCAAAGCCTGCTGTACACAATGTTCTCGCCGTTTTTCCTTTATTATTTTCTTTTCTTTTCTAATTTCTTTTCTTCCTTTTCTTCTCCTTTCTGTTCTTTTCTTATTTTTTTCCTTTATTTCTTTTTCTTCACTTTCCTTACTACTCTTTTTACATTATAGACAGAGTCCGGGGGCTCTGGCGGTTGGCCTTGGATCTACCCGTCGATGTGGAGTTGATCTCTCGCAAGAGGATTATTCCCGCTATTTCTTGTGATTTTCGTCCTTTTCTTTTTCAGCCATCATCATGTCACATCTCATAGTTTTCTTTTCTTTATCATTCCCTTTTATGATCACATTCTTGTTCTTTTTTCTCTTTTCTTTTTTTCATTTCCATTTTCCATCTATCTCTTCTGTTTCTCTACTACTCTTTTCATATGATCTCGATCATATGGAGGAAACAAGCAAGGGACTCTTGAGTTAGATGTATGATAGCGCATGTACATAGTCATTGGAGTATGGGGCAATGATTGATGTGGTGGAACTGTGCGAGGAGGCTCTGCTATTTCCTATAGCCTCGACTCTTCTACATGTATACTACATAGCTATAGCATCATACCAATTCTAACAGCGGTGTCTTTTTACTCTTTTTTTGCTCCTTGTTCCTCCAAACTAGTCCTTTTGTTGTCATCTGTTGTCTACTATTTGTCTGCCTCGCGAGGAATGTAGTCGGATTTTGGTCGCGATTGGTCGACTAACACAGCCAGGCCGCATATGCGGCCGCAGACCCCATCCGGCCCCAATTTCACAGCCACCAATACCTGGGACTGGATTTCACATAAATAAAATCTTTCTGCCCTATGCCTATTGTTTCGATGTATCGGTCGCGTGGTCTCATAGGTCGGCCACCACAGGCCTGTTGGTATATCCCGGGCCTTCGCGGAGATTGCGGCTGCAGGTGTTCACGGAAGAACAGCCAATGACGCTGCTTCTTTTCTAATTGAGGCCGTGTTCATGAGTAGGTCATAATATGACGACCAAAGGAAAACGCAATGTCAGCAAACAGCCGGTATGGTCTAAGCCATAGGAGAAAAAGGCCCCCCTGGTGGCTTTGACTATACTGTTGGTTTACGATGTCGCAGGTGCGACGAATTTGTACCTAGGAATAATTCTTATACATTGCATTCAGAAGGAACATGAAGTTTCAGGATATTTTCAATTGAGCAGGTTGATGTAATGAAGGTTATGCGCATAACAATAGAGGCAGTGCTGGAAATGACATAACATGAAGCATCACAGGATTATTTGGCCCACTCGTCGCAGCCTTACTAGCACCCATGCAAGCATTCACGCATCTCCAGTAAGTCATGTGATCTTAGCAAGCGATAGTATGAGTAAGGATCGAAGAGAGAAAGACAAAGGTACATGGTGCTCATCTTGAGATGCCCAAAATATGCTGATAGGCTTATGGTAGTCTTCGCAGCATCAATATCGACTAAACGCCACTTTTATTGATACTATGTCGCTTCCTTACTCGACTCGGCAATTTTGACTGATCAGATAGTATGCCTATTTGAGTACTTACGTGTCTAGCCTTTAACCGGTAACGAATACGCTGCGTGGTCAAATCTGACCCTCTTTCTTTAGCCCGCAACATTATATTGGAAGTTGTGTTAAACTTACACCAAATTTGAGTATAAATTCTCTTTTAAACCTGTAGATAACGTCATACCATTGGATAGTATTGTAGAAACGGGCGATCTTGTCGTTTGTAGTTAAGCTTATCCCGGTTGCCGCGATCCCGTCCCCGGTTCTATCTGTCACTAATATAAACTCTGTCACATGGTATTTTTTCATTGTACATATCGTTCAATACCTTACTTAATCTAGCTCAGTCTCAAGAAAATGTACAAAGTCACGTTTTCATCACTTTTCCGGTCACTTTAGACAAAGCTTAAGCCTGCGGGTCACGGGCGGGAGGGACGTTGCAGGGACACGGGTGGCTAGCTGACATGGGGGAGTGTAAACGGTTAGAAAGCACGGGCCAGATGCGGAAAGATACGAAGCGGGATACGGGAGGGAGGAAACAATTGAGAGTTCTGTAATTCTTGAGTTCATCTCATGTTCGAGAGAAGGGGGGTGTTATTCTAATGAGAGAGATACAAGACGGAGCTTGTGTGATACCTGGGTATCTCGTTGCGCTAAGGAAAAGTGTAAATGCTTAATTATCTTAAAATATAAAGGTTAAACCAATGTCGATTTACCCTTTTTGTTTGTGCGGCGTTCTTAGCCAATACGAGAACGCAGCTGTACGTATATACAACGGCATCACGAGATGATAGTTTCTTGCTACAAGCATTCATGCGAATATCTTCATAAGCCTGTAAAGAGACAATTCTGTGTTACAGGATCAAGATGCCAAACATGGTAAAAGCGTTGAGTTGTTTCCCTCCATAGCGGTTTGGGGAGGAAGGGGCTTGAATATACTTCTACGCAACATATTACAACGGGGAAACAAGCCTACCTAATCAATATATGATAGAGCTAAATGTCTAGTAGTAGCAGTAAATAACAGAAGAAAATAGTTGCACATATCCCAGTCATTCAATGAAACGGTGTACACCGTCATGCTGTGGCCGTACATCCCAATGTATACTTGCGTGCTTTCTAAGTAGGGTCAAAGAATGCTTATATACTTCATAGTCTATTATTCCATATTCAGGGCAATAACTATCCTGCATATAGTTTTTCTTGGCTATGACTGTAAGTTGCGCTGTAATTATTCTTTCGCTACGATTGAGAACTCACCCAAAAAGAGGCGCCGCAGATGTATGCAATGGTCTACATAACGTCCTCTCAAACAAATAATGAACTAGTTCATTGACTCAGGCATTTGCATGAAACTTCTAAAATTGTTTATATTTTGACCTGGTTATGCGTGAATTCTCTTCATCCCCAGCGAAGCTGAAGCTCTGTGAGATCTATCTTAGTCTTTAAGAAGACGCTCCCTTCTTCTCCGGTTCAATGCTTCCTGAAAAATTTCGTACATATAGCACTTTGTTTTTACTTCTTTCTAGAAGCCAAGAGAAGTATGCACAGATTCCATTGTTGTCTCAAGTACGACGCTGCCATAATTTATACATATTATCGCTCATACCCCTCCATCACTTCCACAACAGAAGTTGCGCGTTATTAGAGCGTATTGGCCTCACGTAAACGCGTGCTGGGAAACTTAGCACGCGTAACAATGAATTGAATGCATTCAGCTGATGTTTATCTCTGATTAGACAAATACTTGCTGAACGTCTCTTATTTGCAAGGCCTTTATACGCCTGGCTGGATAGATATAAGTAGAATCTTATCGGAATTACCCCGCAGTCACCACCACAAAGAGTTGAGTGTCCTGCAGTGAAGACAGACAGGGGTTTTTCGAATTGCGAAATGGCTGATAGATATTACGGAGCATATTACGACAATTCGGAGCATTATTACCAATCTAGCGCTGGGTTAAATCCGACTGTGGAATAATGCTCCAGATGCCAAAACAAGAAAACGATCTGGACATGGCAGGTAAGAGTGGATAGCGACAACCGGCCAATCACGTGGCGGATGCCGTCATTCATCGACAAAAGCTCGGGAAATCAGAAAGCGCCGAGCGCGCTGACAGAGACTTGTGCCGTTCTGTGAAGGACTCTCTTTATTTCCAGAGTTCTCTTCTTTCTGGGACCAATTGCAACCTACGATACCCTCAATTGCGGCGAGGAACTCTCCCAAAAGACAAAAATGTTTGCCAGATCAGCCATCCGCGCGGCCCAGCCGCTGAAAATGGTATGTCAAAAGTTCAATGCTAAAAAGAGCCCAGTTAGGCTTCTAGCCGAGCGAAATGCAAAAATGACGCCGCGGACGAGCTAATTCTGACTCTCATTCCTCCCCCCAGCATGCGCGCCGCTATGCCACCGAATCTGGCGCCACTGGCAGCTCCAACACTCTCCTCTACGGTGCCGGCGCAGTGGGCGTCCTCGGAGCTGGATACTACTTCCTGAGCGGTTCTTCCTCAGCCAGCAAGGCCGAGGACAAGGTCAAGGAAGCCATTGGCATCGCTCCCAAGGCAGCTCTTACCGGTGGTGAACAGGGCTGGGTGTCTCTGAAGCTCTCCGAGACGGAGCAGGTGAACCACAACACCAAGAGACTCCGATTCGAGCTCCCCGAGAAGGACCAGGTCTCTGGCGTGCACATTGCCAGCGCTATCCTTACCAAGTTCAAGGGCCCTAACGATGCGAAGGCGACTCTCCGACCTTATACTCCCGTCAGTGACGAAGGTGAGCTATAAGATTTGGCATATATACATACGTACGACATGAATTGCTGACAGTATTCCCGCTTTTAAGACGAGAGGGGCTTCCTCGACCTCCTGGTGAAGAAATATCCCAACGGCCCCATGAGCACCCACATCCACGATCTCAAGGTCGGCGATTCTCTCGACATCAAGGGCCCTCTCCCCAAGTACCCCTGGTCTGAGAACAAGCACGACCACATCGCCCTCATTGCAGGTGGCACCGGCATCACCCCCATGTACCAGCTCGTCCGCGCAATCTTCAAGAACCCCAACGACAAGACCAAAGTCACCCTTGTGTTCGGAAACGTTACCAAAGAGGACATCCTGCTCAAGAGCAAGTTTGACGAGCTCGAGAACACATATCCCCAGCGCTTCCGCGCCTTCTACGTTCTGGACAAGCCTCCCAAGGAGTGGGTTGGTGGCGGCGGCTTCATCTCCAAGGAGCTGTTGAAGCAGGTTCTCCCCGAGCCCAAGAGCGACAACATCAAGCTTTTCGTCTGCGGTCCTCCTGGCTTGATGAAGGCCATTTCTGGTCCCAAGGTTAGCCCGAAGGAGCAGGGCGATGTTACGGGAATTCTGAAGGAGCTTGGTTATACCAATGAGCAGGTTTACAAGTTCTAAAGAGTATATATGGATTTGGCGAATATAGAGCCTAGAGAAAGACTTTGTATGATAAACTGAAAGAAGGCATAGATTTGCTTGCCATTGGTAGAAAATAGAGTCTCGGAAGCTAAGAAAACTGGTATATTTGGTGAGTGGATGAAGCCAGTGCGAGTGCCTCTCGTGGACTTTCCTCTCTAAGCAAAGCAAAGTGCTCCTTGAATATGCTGCAGCATAATTTATACAGTGACGAGCAGTACTACATAGTCAAAGTAGGTAGTAACATTTCGAAAAAGTACCATCAACAATGGCTAGTTCATGATGTTAAACCGCGTTGTAGATGATAATACTTCAATTTACTGTCTATTCTTTCCAAGCAATGGCAGTACAAAGATTGAAATAGAAAGATTGAAAATAGATGAATCTCACAAATCCAACAAGAAGGTAGATGAGAATCAGGATTTACTCAATGCTCTTGGTAGCCTTCTCAACGGCGTGGTTGATAATCTCCGCCCACTTCAAACCATTACTGTAGTTTTTGGCGTCAATACTCTCAACGAGGCCAGGATACACGGCTGCAAAGATGTTAGTCAGTATATTCCATTTACATAAAGCGCCGAGTTAAAAACTAAAGAAAACGTAGATATTAAAGAGGAGATGCAAAGACTTACCGCCAGCATATCCAGTCCACAGGCCAGGAGCGAATACGACATGCTTAAACCAGCTGCGGTTATCAAGACCACCCTCAAAGAGGAAGTGTCTCTCAATAAACTTGTACTGCTTGTTTACTGTGGCGATGATATATCCTAGCTTAGCCTTTTCGATGAGGTTCCACCACGGAATGCCATCTTCGAGCCTGTCTCGTGCCCAGGCAGCCTTGTCATCGAGCTTGACAGCCTTGTCTCTGAACTCAGCGATAGAGTGTCGGATCTTCTTAAGGCTTTCTTCAAAGGCATCTTGGCTTCCAACCACTTCTTCCGACGTGGCGCTGCCTCTAATGGCAAAGATTTCAGCTTCTGTGGCAAGTTCAGTATCTACAGACTGAAGCTTCGACTCGACCTTGTCAAGGTAGCCATCCAGAGCATCTGCGTACTCAGTAGCTCCGAATGGAATGATGATTACATCAGTAAGCTCTCCGATAAGTATACCAAGAACTTGTGCCATAGTCCTGTGGTAAACAAAGCCTGGGTCGGCAAACTCGCTCATCCAATGGAAGCTGTCGTAGTTGCTGTGGTAATGATAAACAGGACCACTGCCGTTACCACCAAATCCAATGTCGACACTGGGGATGCCGGCGTAGTCCTGGAAGGCAGTGAAATCGCTGCCACTACCCATTGTACTAATTTTTCCATCCCAAACATCTCCCACAGACTGACCTGAGACAGATTGATCGGGCGATGGAACGAGATGCGTTGCGTCCCGAAGAACTTGGTTCAACAATGGGGCTGCAGAAGCAGAAAAGTGCGGTCCAGAGGCACCACCATCGACGTTGACATATGCCACGTTGGTTCCGGAGAGCCATGGAAGGTACTCCTCAACCCACTCTGTGCTTCCAACCAGGCCATACTCCTCTCCGTCCCAACTAGCGAAGACGATGGTTCGAAGAGGCTTCCAGCCTGCTTCCAAGGCCTTGCCAATACTGCGAACGGCTTCATTCAGGACTGCTGAGCCGCTGTTGGGATCAGATGCTCCGCCGACAATCCAAGCGTCTCTGTGGTTACCGATGACGACGACTTCGTTGGGGATTGTGCCATTGATGATGCCGATAACGTCCCATTGAGGAGTGGTGACATATTCTTGCTCGTTAAAAAGGTTAATGACAACGTCGTCGGGCGAAGGACCAATGTTGTACTTGACGCCCTTGTAACCCAAGCCGAGATTCTTTGTCCAGTATTTGTTTAGGTCACTAGCTTGAGGGCCATGGCCATTGAGCGCCTTGAGAAGAGGGAGGGCATCAGCATACGAGATGGGAATAGAGGGAATCGATGGAGTGGTTTCGTCAGCTGGTGCTCGAGGGACACCGGGCTTTGAAGGATAACCAGGGGTCGTCCTATCATCTGGATTAGTTTAAATAAGCTGAGTGAGAAAAATCAAACCAATACTTACGGGTCGCCAGGACGCGAGCTCAAAAATTGGACACTTCCTCGCTGCACACTGCTAGGGTTCCGTGCCGGTCCCTCAGGATAGGCGGCGTAGCCGTTTTCTTCGGTGATTTCACCATCGTCACCTGGGTCGCTGTATATCAGGACGCCAACAGCGCCAAGCTCCTGAGCACGCTTAACTTTGAGGCCTCTGAAGATTCCTCCGTATCTGGCGATGGCAATCTTTCCCTTGAAGTCGATACCGGCGGCAACCAGATCCGCATAATCTTGGTATGTTCCGTAATTGACGTAGACAAATGAGCCAGTGACGTTTCCGCTAGCAGAGTAGCCGTGGAAGGTTGGGATCTTGTCCTTGGCAGAAGTGGTGGGATCGTCTTCAAGAACGTCCTCGGTCAGCGAAGCCTTGAACGCGACATCCCAGGTCTTGGTGTCGCTAGACTTCTCTAGCAAAGAGACGCTGTGATCGGAGGGGTAGTTGATGTAGACATCGTAGGCGACGATGCTGGATTTGATGCCCCATTCCTCCCATCTCTCTTTGGTCCACTCAGCCTAGAGGTGCAAGCTTTAGTATTCGTGATATTGTATGTCGCCATCATTTACAGAAAAAAGCACGAGCAATAAAAATCAATGAAATTAGTTGACCTACCTGTGAATAATTCTTGCCAGCAAGGTGAGCTCCAGCGGTGTAGTAGCGGCTCCATTCTTCGGCTTTCTCTGAAGAGGGCGTGTCGAGCAAGATCTTCTGCAGCTCCTCGTGAGACAGGCGTTTGCCCTTGTGAGGGTGATGGCCGTGATGGCCGTGATGTGGAGGAGGATGTGGGTGACGATGGTCTCGCCAAGAGGGCCAGATGTACACGGCGTTGAGAAGGAATGTCGCAAAGCCGCAGAGCAGCACGCTGGCACATGCAATGGTGCAGAAGCGGCGAACTGTGTTGTGAGGATATCGCCTGCGTGGAGGCCCGACGCGCACTGTCTGGATCAACGGCGTCGACTCGTTGGCCATTTTTTCAGGCTTGGTCGACGACCTTGAGAAGCATCAAAAGTCAGTATGTGCTACTATGAATGTCCTACGCAGGCTCCATTGGATAATGCGAGCTGCTGATTATATCGATTGTTTCGGAGTCTTCACCCGATGCGCGGGGCAGGTGTTGCGTAAGTCTTTGCCTTGATTCGCTACGCCACCTTAAATCCAATTTGGGTGGGTGTGAAGCAGTGGCGAGGCAGAGTAAAGGCGAGACTCATCTAAGACAGAAACAGCACTTACACCTTGCCCATGTTGGGATTAATCTTGCAATCTGAAGCTTAGCCCAGATGTCATCTGCAGAATGGGGAGAGAGAAAGAAGAGAAAGAGAAGGAGAAAGCGAAGGAAAATGGAAGATGGAAGATGGAAAATGGAAAATGGAAGGGTAAGAGATTCTCGTTGCGCGTTACTCCGATGCCGAGTTGCGCATCCATGATCCGCGCCCTGGTTCAATATTACAAAGCTGCGGCCAAGCTGCCTTCGTTTGGGAATAATGCCTGGTACACACAGTCTACATGGCAAATAGTAATACCTACATGAACTATTGCATCACCCCTCATAGGCCTATCAACATCGCTGCTGGGGCACTTTTGGCCTATCTTATCGCCATGTCGACGCAAAGGTTCCTGAGAGCACGCAACGACGTCACGCTATTGCGAGGCGCTATGAGCTCTCCTGCCTGTTTTATAAACGTGGCGCCCGGTTTGTTAGCGACAAGGATATAGATACCTTAGTCGACGTGCTTATGGTGGGTATTTCTCTCAGTACCCAAAATGAAACGAGAGGAGCCAATTGTGGGGAGCTCTTCTTTTCCTCTCTAGGCAAAACGCAAGGGGAGGGGGAAGCGATCCAGCCGCCCTAGGAAACGTTTCTTGCATGGATCTTGATGCTAAAACCTCTGCAGCTGCGCGGGGATAAGATGGGCAGCCGTCTGCTTCGCCATGAAGACAGCAGATTGGCCGCGCCCTACAGTGGAACAGCTGAAGATCGGTTCACCTTCCGCATCAAGTAGCTCGACTTTTACCCGTTGCCCATCCATCTACATCTCAGTTAAGTCAGTCTCAAGTCAACGACAAAAACGTGCAAAGGGCTACTCCCAAGTTTCTTCGTATCATGGATTCCTTATGGAGACCGAACAACTTGTTGGGGGTAAATGCCCTTCTGCACATCAAGGAATTTGGATTTTTATTCGATTCTGATCTAAGCCAGTTATACGGGCAGCATTCTCGCTGTTGACGCTATCTGTGATTTTGATACGTACTATCTTGGCTAATTTACCTTTTACCATCCATGAGTTCCACTGGTTCATGTAGTTGTCTTCTTATTGAATGCATTCGTTCTCCAGCAGATGCAATTACTAGCGGCTTTCTTGTATAGTCTTCTTCACACGGTCGAAAAAAGCTAGTCCAACCACCGCGTCCAAAGCGCTTCAACAACTCCAATTCTCTTGCATCGTCTACTTTACTGAGATCGCTCTGTTGATTGGGATCGTCTCCAGGCCAAGGTCTGCTTGGGTCTAGTTGACTGAAAACGCTAACCCAGGTGTTGAAGTTGAGTGTGCCCGCGAAACCAAACAAGCGTTCATTCTTGACATCTTCTTGGGCCAAGACAGCAATATGCAGGAGCGCTGCATCGTCCGCATCAATGAAATATGAGCCACCGAAGCCTTGGAGAGGGGCGAAATGGCCAGGATCCTTCCAGCAATCCATCACCCACTTGCCTGTGCTGCCTGGCTGTTTCGGGTGAATGATGAGATCAACGATGAAGCAAGGCAAGACGGAGTTGATGACGAATTGGGCTTCTCTTCGCGGGCGAATTTCCAGACCTTCTGCTCCGTTTGTGTCATGAGTGCAGAATAGACATCCCAGATACGATCTGGCTCGTATGGAGGCGAGCGCCAAGCACCTGCAACGCCCACCTCGTTAAACGCGGTCTTGTCGATCGTGAAATTCTTGCCCAAAGTTCGGTTCAACGCTGCTTGATTGCTGCTTGTGATGACGAATCGCTTGACGGACGGTTCTTTAGCGGCAGTTTCCAGCAAATTCCTGACGCTGTTGATCATTGGAATGATGATTTTGTTGGGGTCTGCTCCAAAACTCATGTCTCCTGCGACATGGGCAATGCCGTCAACACCCTTAATAACCTCGTCCCAGGCTCCTACAGCAGCCACATCGGGGACAAGGGCGTATCGTGCTGCTGGGACGTCCATCCATCTCCAAGGTCCACCAAACTCCGACATGAAGGCAGCAACAAGTGGTCTGCAATGATTTGCGCTCATACATATGGATCAAATGCACTTTTCACATATTTTGACTCTAAATAACATCATCTTGGTCAATAAGTCCTTGTGGGGTGTTGCTTCTGAAGGGGGGCAGACGCCGACTTTCGACCAAGGATAGTGCTGCCCGCTTTGCCGCAACGCGTCGAGCAGAACTTGGTCTCCTCCCAACGCACAATCGCATTTTACAAAAAGTCTACATTCGCCTTCTTTTTTTCATGAGGCATGTATCTTATGAACCTCTGCGGAGATAAGCGAAAGCCTGTTGGTCTGCATCCCCCAGTACGTCTTGACACAGTACATATGTATATCACGTGGTAGATATCACATTGTAGATAAAAACAAGTTAGACACTTATTTGAATGAAGATAGAGGAACTATATATTTTATTCAGTATAAATTATTTTGAATGCCTCCTGGGGCGTTTCCTTTACTGAAGTCTACATGGAAATTTTCTTCCCTCCTATGATGTTTGATGTGTCGAATGCCTAGTAACTTATGTGCAATGATCTTAATATTCGTAGTAAAAAATTCTAGAAGAGACTCATAGAATTTGTTGCAAGTCTAACGTGAGAAGCTCTATAATGTATTCGAACGTATGAAAACGCCTCGATAAATCTCCAAAATTTCCTCTGAATGGACTATGATAGCCAATGTGTGCTCCGCTTCGGCTACTTTCTTGCCGTTTGAAATACTCATTAAATTCGAGCATTGTTTGAAGACTAGCCGAAACTAAATAGCGACTCTACACCTTGGCGACTTTGCTTTTAAGGCGAGTCTTTAGCTCATATATAAGACTGAGGACCACACCGAGGCCTGCTAGGCCAACTGAGAACCACAGTGCACCACGGTAGCCTTTGAGCTTATCTTCTGGCGTCATTCCGCCATGGTTGATGTTTTTCTCGATGGTGCCGGCAAAGCCCAGCCCAAGTGAGATGCTGTAGTTGACCACGGTCATGACAACACTTGCGCCCATGCCCTGGTACTGTTGTGGAACAGAGCCTGAAAAGATCATTGCAGCTGCAGGAAAGGAGGTATCCATTCCAACAGTGATGATGAGGACGCTGAAAAAGTAATACGTCCAATAAATAGAATGCGGGGGGCGAGTAGCTGCAAGAATTGATCCGACCAGATATGCGATTTGTCCTGTAACCATAATCCACGAGGCGGGGATCTTGCCGACTAATTTACCGACAGCAAGGGCTGAGATCAAGCCGGAAGGAATGACAGGAATAAACCATGCTGCCATTTGAATCGGGGTATTTCCACCAATGTTGAGTGCGACGAGACCGACATAGAAGACCTAATTAGAGAATTAGCTGAAAGGGTCTTTGACAAGACTGGGCAGTGTCAAATACCCAGATACCAAAGCAGGCCCATCCTGTTGCTGTACATGCAAACACAAACGCAATATCTGAATTGAATGCAGACAGGGGTAAGATTGGAGCCTTTGCCCAGTAAAGTTCGATGCAAAAAAACGCTGTTGCAAAGACAATGCCAAGAATCAAGCAAACGTAGACATAGGCTTCGTGCCAAGTCACAACCACAGCCTGGTTCCATGCAAAGTTGAACAAGACCAAAGCGGTGACACCAGTAAACATTCCAAGAATATCCAAATCTTGCAAGATTTCACGCTGTGATCGTCCTTGTTTTCTTGGCGGTACTGCTTGAGGAGGAATCGCCCAGGCAGCAAAGACTGCCACACAAGCAAGCGCAATTGCTTGGCTCCAGTATATCCATGGCCACCAAGCCAAAGCAAAAAGGCCTCCAAACAAGAAACCCGCAATCGCGCCGAACGGTGCTGAGCCGCCAAACCAAGCGAATGACATGTTCAGGCGCGGTCCGGGAGAATACGACTTGCCCAAGATGCCGAGACCGTTGGGTAAGGTCATGGCAGGACCCATGCCTTGGAATATACGAGCGAAAACGAAGAGAACGTGCGACGAGTAGACTGCCAGCCCGGCCACCATGGACCAGAGGGAATACCAGGCCATGCCAATGACGAACATTTTCTTGTTACCAAACTCATCTCCCAGACGTCCGCCGATGAGGATGAATGTGCCAATCGTCAAGCTGTAGCCGGCAATCAGCCAGGAAAGCTGGCCCTGGGAAGTAATCCCAAAAGATTCCCCAATCACGCCGACCGTGGTTAGAGTGTTTCCTAAGCCGACCTGATTTGTGAACATGGCTGTACAGACAGTTCCAACGAAGAGAATCTGTCGTGGCGTTGAAAGATTGTCTGCCGGATATACATTTTCCTGTGGTGGCTCCTTTGCCTCAAGGTCTAACGTCTGTCAGCCAAAATTGATGTCTAGAGTTGAAATCTATCTTCAGGAGGTTTCTCACCGTGGTTCGAAGGGACTTGTGACGGTGGGTCAATATCAGAAGTTTCTGGTGAGGATATCATGGTGCGCAGGGTGGTGCAAGATGCAGCTTTTGGAGTTAAAATATACGAAAGGCCAAACCTTTAAACAAGTTGCAGTACCTGCCTCGTCCATCTTTCACGCAGTGATGATAGAGACACGATTGGCATTTATAAGTCTCTAGGGTTTATAAGTCACGACCAAACAACTCCTCGTTTCTCCATATTCCTCCGGAGGCACTAGTCCAGTGTCCTCCGTTCCGGCTCGTGGGGCGATACCGGGGTGGGGCTATAGCTTTCGGGGTAAAAGGCAGGATCATCAAAGCCATCTTCCTACAAGCTCACCGGCGCTGAGGCTCGTTGGCGACGTTTGGTCTTGTCCCGTTCAGACGTGCATACAGCAGGACATATTACCGTTACTGTTCGGGAAACAAGTGGTGATGAGCAGCCGCGGTAGCCGCTCCCGAGAGCCACATTATCGCTAGGCTTGTCCAAATCAGCCCAAATCACTTTGTGCGGTACAGATCAAGACCAGGAGGGTCGACAACGTTCATGTTCTTACTATGGAGCTGGATAGCAGGTAGCCGTACACACATATTGATTTACCTAGTAACTATATGTAATTGACGATGGCACTTCTACAGTAGATGTGTTAAGCAGATGGTAATCTACAGCGAGTCCTTGTTTCGGTAAAGAGGACCATTTAGCGCCGGAGTTGTTGTATCTGGATCTCGGAGCAAGGTGGTCGTCACGTGTAGGTACAGTAGCTAATCATGCAATTTGTCATCACCTTTATTTGTAAACAAGAAGTGTTTAAATCCATTTGGTAGGAGGCATATAGTATCTCGATAAGGAGCCGTATTGCTTTGTCCGCAGCTCCATCAGAGGAGCAAGGCGCTGTTGATTATTTGTTCCTATGTGTGCTCCAGACTTGGATGTGACCTGAAAGTCGCCACTGTCAGGGACGGAAATCCTCCGTTCTCACTGCGTGGCTTACAGTCTTGTAAGTCCACAGAGCACATGTAAGTTGAAGATCAGTAGCTGTAATCATCAGTCTAGCCAGCAGAAGAGATTTGATTGAAGAATGGCCTGAGGAATTCAGCACTTGACAGCACTTACTTGTGAGATGTGTCCGAATTCTAAAAATCGACCAAGCCTGCTCTACTAAGCATCCTTTGTAGCGGCCTCGGCCCATGTTTCTCATACCCTTCCCTGCTGGCCAGAGCGGAATTGATATAGGGCGCTTTACCCAGTTGCACATCATCTACACCTACACCTCAAAGACTTCGTGTGCCATTAATAATCCGCAATAATCGAGCATCGAACCATAAGTCACCAACAAATTGCCAATCCGTTCTTGCAGTGATGCATCAAACGATGGATGTGATGAGTCTCCCTGCTCCGGGCAATACCGCTACCGTGGATGCTCTCCTAACATGCGAACGATGCTTCAAACCCTACCAGCGACGTGCGTCTCTTCTACGGTTCTCTTGTTGTCTATTGCTAACAGATGCCGCATAGGCGACCTGCTAATGCGCCATCGTAGGCGTTGTCAAGGCCCCAAGAAAATGGTAAACCGCCGCAAAGCTTGCGACGCCTGCGTTCAAGCAAAGGCTAAATGCTGCTACACTCAACCTACCTGCTCACGCTGTTCCAAGAGAGGAACGCCGTGTGTATATGTCACAACTCCAGTAGCATCGACATCAGACCACTCTGAGCAAAGAAGCGAAGTGGCAGATATATTCACCTCAAATCCTCAATCGTCTTCTTCCCGCACGGGAACTTTGACAACTTCGAGCCAGCCATTTGACCTCGAACTTGCCACTTGGGACTTTTCGCCCTCGTCATACCCTCTGGAGGCTTTTGATTTGGCCTTGACCGACTTATCGAACTCATCGCTGATACCACGGCAAGGTGCCACAGGAACAGAGCTATCGATACATGGAAGTCCTGAGTTCTCGTCGTCCAGCCAGGCTCTCTCACAGTCACCTACGCCAATGGTTCCAGCTCCCACTTCACTTGAGTCATCTTCCAGTAATCGCACGAGATCATCCGCAAAATCTCCATCATCCTTGGCTCCCTTCGGCGTGGTGCATATACTGAGCGAATATGCCTTCCTTCTAACCAAGGACTACTTCTCTTCTCCCTTCCTCCACCAGTCACTCTACTCGCAATACAGCAGCGCAAACCCTGACATGACAATTCTCCCTCACACCTCAATGGCAATTTGCTGCGCCAGCAGTATCAGCCTCTCGGCTGAAAAGGGCTTTTTTCGACGTGCCATGGACGCTGCTCGAGAGAGATTGATTGGCAATTTTGTAAGTGCTCATGAGACCTGACTGGGCGCTGACAGTGTACTGATCGAGTACTTAGCCCTCCTACCAATGCATGCAACAGTGGGACGCATTGCATTCCATGCTAATATTTGTGTGCTTGGATATGAGAGAAATTATTGGTGATGAGTCGGAAGGATGGAAACTTACGCCACCGGTGAAAGGGCTGGGTTCACCTTTTCTTCTAAAGGTACGGCAATTCGGTTGTGTCTGCCCACCCCCCCC